>JAJOOR010016861.1:0-16942 GCA_036250505.1 Solanum acaule
TGGGGACTGAATTGTGTATATCCCTTCTGCTCAAGTATCTGGGCAGCCCCTTTGAAGTTTTTGACAAACTCTCTCTGGCTTTCACACTTAGGACCACATTCATCATTACTGTTGGTCCAAAACTCATACTCAACTCTTTCATCAGGATGCGGAAGAGCCTCTCTCCAATCCAGGTTTATGTTAACCATCTCCCCTTTAGATAATTGCTTCTTGATGCTATCCCCAAGCGATTGACTAATTAGAGCTGATGGAATAGTTATATTTTGCAGATAATCTGCCTTTGCATCCTCTTCCTCAGGGGTGTCCATGGTAATCAAAGGTTCATTGCGATCATCAGCAACAAGAATAGCAGCAGCTCCAGCCTTTTGAGCATTCCAAGCCTTAAGTGTGAAATAGCAGTCTGACAGTAAAGCAGCATACACAGACCAGAGAAGAAAAAGGAGACACATGTTAGATACATACACGGTTTTAACAAGCTCCACTTTGGTCATCCATCACTAGTTATCCAGTCTTAAATACTTATTAATAGTAGGTGGAGCATTTGTGGTAGTTTGAACTTGGAATAGATATAACATATAGACTAATTAGAAAAACCAGCCACATAAAAAACACAAACATAGATGACATTTCCTCAGGTTCACTGGAAGAGCCAAAAGCAAGTGCATGCTTGTTACAAGACTACAAAACATTGTCAACTTCAAAAGGCATCAGAATAATCTGAACTGTGCTCCTTACATCAATGATTTCCAATTCTAGAAAGCACTGATGTAGGAACAATTTCTCTGGTTCAACATATAAGAACCGTGCTACTGCATCTTCAATACATTCAATGATTGACAACAGAGAGTAGAAATTTAAATATGCATACTAACAGGAAGAGTCCAATGTTTACCAGGAGTCTTTCAAGTCTTTTATTCTGTGTATAGAATTGAACTTGGTGTCCGAATAAGTGCAGATTTAGGGAATCTAATTTCCTCCAAAGGCAATCTAGTATGAGAATGAAATGGCCATATATAAAGAGAGAGAGCCCACTGAAGCATAGTTAAATGACATTTACAAACCTGAAATCTGATTACACAATTTATAGACAAAAACAAAATTAAGGTAATCTAATCCTCAGCACCTAACAGATAAAAAACATCCTCAGTATGAACTCAAACAAGCATCACTAAACCAAGCTCTAACAAGTCAATTCAAAGGGCAGCAAAGATAGAACCTTTACCTCCTCTATCGACAAGGACGAAAACGGGCATACCACCAGCCTTAGTTTTGAATGAAATATCAGAATCTGCAAAATCCTTGCAGGACTTCTGATTAGCTTTAGGGTACACAACAATACCAACCATAGTTCCTCCATATTGTGGAACCCCAAAATTCCCAATTGCACACTCATACACATCTTTGATTGAGTCTGGAGAAGTTACTCTCAAGCTATTCTTTTCCACCACAAATCTACCCAAACAAGACCCAATTACAATAAACCAAACACACACTAAAAACCCTAGCTTTTCCTTCATCTTTAGCTCTAGATAGACAAATATGACAATGACCCAGATCAAGAAAAGTCAAAATTAAGGCCTAGAAGCTATCAAACCTAGAAATTTCACATAAAGGTCAGATCTTTATAGAAAAATAGATTATACCCAGATCATATATTGGTGATCTAAGCCTAGAAGGACAACTTTTAGGCAACTCTATTGATATAAGAGTGGAAAGATGTAATCTTTGTGTAAACAAAAAAGAACCTTAACAAGGAAGAAAAAAAAAAACACAAAATTAATCGAAAGCTACAGATTCAACGTGTTAACTGTGCTGAAGTGATGAAATTGTTTTTATATGAACATAGAATTTTGTGGGATTTTTTTCTTGTATTAATAGAAATACTTGAAAGTTATTTTCTTTTTCTTTCCTATTTTTGGGGTTTTTTTTACTTACCACAAAGTCTTTTTAGGTTGTTATAATCAAAGACCTCGTAGATCTAATCTAATATTTTTAGTATAAAGGTCAAGTAATTTATTGAAAATATAACTTTATATAGAAAAGTATAAAAGTAGAAGGATACGAAATAGTATAGAAGATTAATAAGTAGAAGTGTTTATTTGTTGCCTTTACTAATTATTGTAGAATTATTCTTATAAAGTAGTTTCTTATTTTTGGACTTTTGTAATTATCTATTATTTTGTATAATTTATGTTGTTTTTATTTTACTTTCATTATGTTTTTTCTTAAATTGTTTTGTCTAAATTAGAGGTCTATTAAAAACAGTATTTTTATCTCACATTCGAGGTAGAGATAAAATGTTGTACATCTTATTCTTCTCATACATTATTATATGTGATTGCACGAAATATATTGTTATTGTTATTATAAGATCAAGTAAAATAAAGTAGACGAAATACTACTCTCATGAGCTAAGTAAAGGTTGGACCTTTTTTAAAAAAAAAAAAAAACTTCAATAGTGATGAAAGGTTTAATAATTCAAAATTTGTAATTAGTAAGACTTCTAAACTAATTATGAATGTTCTTTGAAGAATGTTAAAAGAGTTTAAACGCATTCAACTTTACATTAAGAATTAGATACTTTAATTTGTTATTATTATTATTAATTAATGTAAGGTAAGTAATAAGTATGTACAACTCGATAAAAGAAAATAAAAAATAATAGGATCTTCGTTACTATAATCTATTATTTTTGTCCTTACTAATTATTAAAGAAGATGATGAGGTTATATATGGCGGCTTTTAGTGCCTTTGTGGGACCAAATGATGAAGTGGCACCCTATGAGGTGGTTCATCCAATAGGCATAACCCACGTGTATTATCCAAAAAGATATTTTATTTTTAACTTTTATTATACTAATAAAAATAACTAATGGATTTGAGGATATTTTGAAAAAATAGAATAAGAATTGGGGCCAAAGGAAGGGAAAATGTGAAGAAAATTACGGTGGAGGCAAAGATGAAAGTTTACGTGATCAATCAATTAGATTAATAAGGTTTTTCAAGATATTAATTTATGGTTCTGACCCAAAAAAAATGTTAATTGATGTCTATTTTATATATATATAATGTATCACACTTGTCTTTGAATACACTTTTATTGTTAAAAATCATTGATTAGCTTAATTTACATCAAATAAACTTTCGAACGTTAACTTAATGTAATTTCGTATAAAATATCAATAGAAGATAATATTTCATTTTCTTTTAACTTAAGTTCATATATAATTGGAGTGTACACTGGATTAAGATTTCTAAGTTGTTAAGTAGAAAAATTATTTCATTAATGTTGAGGATAGAGGTAGTTATCCTGCTTACTATAAATAATTATCTCAAATTACTTATTAATTCATCAAATCATGACAAGTTACTTAATTTTTTAAAATTTTATTCCTATAAATAATATTTTTTGAAAGTCTAAACAAGTTTATAAAATTTCAAAAAGAATATTTTTTTTTTCAAAAAAGTAGAAAAAAAAAGATAAACTAATAAAACAAATCTTATTTATAATGTTTTTAATAAACGTCTAAAATAGAATAGCAGAAGATATTATGAAAATAAATTTGCGGTAGGTAGGCAACTGTATGGATAAAGTACAAACTACTTTTAAACGTGTATCATTCCAATGCCACGTGCACGAGATGTTCTACTTGTCAAACATCACTATATTTAAGGTGTTTGGTCATGCGATATCATATCACGATATAAAATTATAAGATGAAATCAGTGTTTAGACAAGTGATTTCACATTGATGTCATGAGATAAATTCATATTCTCCAGAAATCATGATTTGAAAATTTTCAAATATAAAATTGACCCACACATTTATATTTTGTTAAAACAACCCACATTTGTATCTACTGACCATTTATTTCATATGTAAATAAAATTTATAATCATATCATTACCTTTTAAAATTTATTATTCTCACAAACGTAAAATTCATTGTTACTTTATATTTGGTGAATATAAATGATAAAATAGGAATTGATTTGATAAATACAAATAAGAACGGAGGGAGTAATATTTCTTTTTGAAGATTTCATATCGCAAAACTAAACAGGCCCTAAATTTATAACCAGAAATCTCGAGTTTGAATCACTTTGAGTACAAAGTTGTTTTTGTAAGAGAGCATTTAACCTCTCAAAATTAGACTTTTTCATTTGGATTTTGATTGAACTCCAATGTGATTATTGGAACATGTAAATACTCCAACTTTAAATATGTATATCTAACAAGTAAATACTCCAACTTTAAATATGTATATCTAGACACCTCAACTCATTTGCACTGCATCAATCGAATACATCAACTTAGAAAATGATCATCTAAACACCTCCAAAATTTATGTGTCATGTTACCGTTAAATGTCCACAAGACACAGTGACTACAAGTTTGTAGTTGACAGTTGAGGTTTATAGAAGTGCACTCTCAAAGTTGGAGTACTTACTTGTCCGTTAAGGCCAGTCCCACCACAACAGAATGCTTGGATGAAGGAAAAAGAAGAAAAAGGGTCAATGTCACCTGAATATATTCAACATAGCATACATTTCATTATGTACAAGTTTGAACTACATCAGTCACAACATGTTTGACATCCCTCTAGGCTCTAGCGCTAATTTTGTACATGTATAATACAAATGACGTAAGAGCATCAGACATAAAGTACTAGCGATTACCGTTCCAGAAATGAAGGAATGACACTACTCGAGCTTGTCCTCCTCAATATCTTCTCTTTGATCAGTTACAAGATCAGTTGAAACAGATGCTTTCTTTTCTTTCCTTTCGAGCTTGGTCCCCGAGTCACTAATTACCCTCACTCCAGTCGTGAGAGAGATGGCTTCTTCGTCATAATCATCCGCGGTCTCACCAGAATATGCATATCTAAAGTCAGCAAGCAAAAACAGTTTTAGCAGATAATTGCCGATAACTTAGTTGCAGTACTGTACTTATATCAATCATGAGCCAGCTATTCCTGCTACACAAGTAGGAGCTATATTGTTTCTTCACTGACAAAAATCCAGAAAGGCTGGCGAATAGAATCAGAATCTCACTACTGGAGAAGCTCCATAAACCTATTCATTACAAACATATATTGCAAGACTTGTGACCACAGTAGTTATTATTCCTTTATGCTTTTTTTTTCATTCATAGATTGTGCTTTCTGGAAGAGTAAGCAGTGACATTTTAAATTGCCTTCATCTTTCTATTGCTCATTTTATCATCCGTGGTATGTCCCTTTTATTACCAGTCATCCCTTGGAACATTCTATGCCGCAAAAGATCATTCAGACACCGACAATTAGAAAATACTGTTGAGTACAATATCCATTAAGCATCTTGAAAAGTGAATAGCCCATATAAAAGCTTACCAATGATAATAACATAAACTAGGTTGACTAGTGTAAACACCAACTACAAACGATTGTCAAACCATTTCACAGAAAGGCTAATAGAATAGAAAGCTCAGTTTACGACATGTACCTGGTTGGGTTACTTGAAGGAGCCCAGAGAATACATACTACTACCAACAACGAAAAGGCAAGCAAACTCCAGAAAGCTGGAATGATCCATGAAATTCGCCATAGCTCACTTAATGGGTCACTTGCATTGAAGTACAGCTGAATCAGAATTAGATGAGTTAGATGACAAGCAGCATTAATCTTGCATGCATGTCAGGCAAAAACCATTAAATAACATGACCACTGGCAATTATCTGACATCTCTTCCTCATCTTGTCAAACGTAAAATGAAAAATGATAGTGGGTGTCATAAGGGTATTTCGATTTCCATTCTCTACCCACAATTACCACTTAGTATATTCTTCCCAAATTCTATCAACTTAATCTCACAGTATCCAAATATTTAAATTACCAAAAATATCTATGAACAACGCGTGCGAGAGAGAGATTTAAGTGAAGCCAAAATAAGTAAAAGAACATGTATATATGTTCTCACTCTAAACTATCATCACAAGCTACAAACTAGATTACCTCATATAATATACTCACCTGCCTTCTTGCTATGAAAGTTCTGTTTTCTTACCATATCCACATCTTCAACAAGTACAAAAATTCCAAATGTCACATACCTTCACCTTAAATTTTTACCACCTTCATTTTCACCAAGAGACGCTACTCTTATGGGTATCATGGAACTTACCATCACTAATTAGAAGAGGGATCTATTTTTTGTCATTGAGTGCTCATTTCTGATCTAATATACTACTAAAGTGATCAATAAGCTTTTTCCACCTACGAGCGATTGCAGAATGCACAGACTCATACCTTTATTTAACACCAATATCAATAGGAGAGGGATCTCATAGATAAGCCACATTTCATGTATTTGGACACCATTCTTGTATTCAGAACTTGAAACTACATTACCTCATAGCCAACCCAAGCAATGGAAATCAGCACAAAAATTGCAAGGGAATTGGTAAACTTTCTATAAAGATCAAGTTTTGCCATGCTTTTCCGCATCTGCAGTTGAGAGTGACAAAATGATCAATAACTGCATGAGTAAACAAACTACAATAATAAGGTAAATATGTCTCATGTTAAAATTTATTATCATTACCCTTTTCTCTTTAGCCAAGAAGTAAATTATATGTTTGCACATCAACATTATGACGAAATCATCAAATAAGGAAAGAATGAACACACACACACATAATATATAATTACATATATTTAAAGAAAATATAAAAATAATATATATTTACATATTTGCAGATACATTTATACATAGAAATTTGTGGATCCCACTAAAATTGGTTCATCTAAATGAAACCGAGTGCTAATGCACTTGCACTTTTCCACAGTTTGCTAAGATCCTATAAGCAATGGAATCATCATTTTACTCCAAAATTTACCTGTAATTTTTCCAGTGTCTTGGATAATGATGAGAATATCCACAAAATAAACGATGCATCCAAGAAAACAACAGGCAGCACCAAATATATCCTGGTTTTCCTTGAGAAGTCATTGATGCTGCCCAAATGCTCCACAAGTTCAAGTGCCTCCGTAGCAATAAAATACAAAAGGGCTAACAGAAACACTTTTGAGGTTACACCACCAAGAGTAGGCCGCACGACACCATAACCCATTGAAACGACTAAAAGAAGCACGCGGGACAACGTCTTTTTTACAGCAGTCATTGTAACTGCCCATATCGTAATTACCATAGGTCTGCTTCCAGTGGAATTCAGATTTGCATATTCAAAATACCAGAGAGCCATTTCAGACATGCCAAGGGCAATAACAGCAGTAATCTGGTAATGTAGCTGTATGACATCCTTCCAGAACTGGACAAACCTTAGAAACCAAAATAGACCAAGGACAAGATAGGCTAAAGAAGCAAGTCCGTAGAAGGTCATCAATGGTACCATTCTCCCTGGTAAATAGCCATCTGGATTTTTCCATACTGTTCTGCCTCTGATTATTGTTCCCTTAAGTTCTGGGTCACAAAACATGTAATAAAGGTAATACATGCCAGTACTGTTTATTTCAACTGTTGTGGGAAGCATATTTGCCTCCTGATTCTTTCCTTCAAAAAACGTCTGAATACGTAGTGGCCAAAGTGGGTTGTCTTGGTTGTGCTGAATTATAACCTCTCCAACCGTGCAGAACTTCTTTTGAGCAAGTTTTGGAGTACAACACAGAGCATTAGATTTTGCAAAAGCATCTCCGATCCTTTCTCTGTCTCTGACCTCAAGAATGATAGTTTCAATCAACCCAGTTCGACTCTGCATTTCATTTTTCGCATTAGCAGACTCCCTTGTCCTCAAAAAGACAACATCTTCAAATCTGCAGTGCCGAGATCAAGTGTGAGTTAGCAATTTCAAGGTTCATAGAAGAAAATTGAAAATAAACGGACTAGAATGAACATGCTAGTTAATGAGAATCTCAAACTAAAATTACTACCCAACTAAGAAGCAAGATCTAAAAAGGCTGTTAAAGAAATCATAAAACTTCTAGCAAATATTTTAAACAAAACAGAGTAGCTCAGTCATCACAAAAATGTGTTTCTTGAGAACAGAAGTGAAGGAAACTTAACTAAGAAAAAGATGATAGTTTCCACAATTTGTTTGAAAAAGAAAGGAACTTTTCTTTTTATCTGGCTTTTTAACAAGTTTCCTACTTATCAAGTGCATCAAAAATACAGAAATACGAAATAAGGCAACTTTCCTACCTTTTTATATTTCCTTCTTAACAAAATGGGTAAGGAAAGAGATGGAGCAAGCAGCGCCAAAACAAATAGTAATAGTTTTGAAACATTGAACTCAAAATTGCCAAGTTCAGTTTACATTCAATACCGCTAAAGCAGCAAGCCAGCCAACTGTTTATATCAAGCACATGCATAGTCAAGCAACGGATACTTGTTCATGTATGCTTGTGTGATGATCCACACAGAATTCATACTAGCAGCAGAGATCTAAAGCTGAGAGTATGAAATAAAACACACTAACTTCACTGTTAAGGACTCTAGAGTAGAAGCAATGATAATAATGCCAAAGTAATTTATGACAAGCTTCAAATGAAAAATAACAAAAGTTCCAACTCGTCTCAGCCCCATTATACTATTATTTTGAAGTTTCTTTGAGCTTTTACCATTAGCTAACAGAACTTATGCCACAAATCAAAACCCAAAAAGAAAAGGAGGGTGTGGGGGTGGGGGTAAAATAAAGGGGAAATGGCACTTGCTAACAAGCCAAGTCAATCCCTATTTCACCAATCGCCAAAAACAGATCAAAAGGATATGAAACATCTGGCTCCTTTGTGTACCATCCACAATTAGAAGTTTCCTACAGTGGGACTCTTTCCTTTTAAACACACAAATGTGAACCAACTCCCATCAAGTTTTTTATTTATTTCAGGAGAGGATTCTAATCATCTTTTGTTGCATTGTAGGGACTTACAACCATGGACTGTTGCATTCCCACTGTTTAATATCCTTGGGTGCTACCAAGGCCAGTGGATGAAGCAATTACGAGTTGGAGATTGGAGAGGACCGGCAAATGGAAGGCAACATGGAAAACGTCACCACCTTGCCTCTTTTGGAGCATAAGGAACAAACATAATAGAAGATTGCTTCATAATACTGAAAATGATATGAGAATTAAAGAAACCTTTTTATTTCACTTGTATGTTTGGTTTCAGGAGAAAATGCCATGTTGTGTTAATAGTTGATCAAATATGGTGCAAGACAATGTATGACTCAAGCAGAGTCACCGACACATCTTGTACTTTTTGAGAAATTATTAATGGAACCTTTTGACATTATTAAAACTAGTTTTTCATTTATATTGCAGATTGACATTACATCCGTGACCCTTTCTCCAGCCTCGGAATGTTACTGTTAAGGAGTCGAATGAAACAGCTAGGTGCAATCATCAGGTTTTGAGCATCCCACACTTCTACTTGATTACAGGTTCGCACAGCCAATTTCAGCATCGACTTATTAGACAATTCACCTGAGAGTCTCTAGATTACTTGTCCGTGTTTCAAGATGGCTATTCTGGATAACCATTTAATTACAAAGACACATTGAAGCAAGAGAACAATATACGAAATGCTACTTAATTTACAAATTTCATTTCACAAAGTCAAATTTTAAGAGGAAGTTTCTTCTATTACTATTATGGATCCATACTGTACTGTACATATTGCACTAGAATCATACTCTTCTTTATCACAATCCTCTCCTGAATATAATAACACCAAAGATTGTTTAGAAACTGATCTATAAGAACAACTTTTAGTCAATAAGATGGACATTTTTCTGAATGATCGTCTCTATGAAGTATATTCATGGGGTAAACACTTGAAGCTTCAGCAAGTGCACTTCTACTTATGTGAAAGGGTGGAAAAGGTGTCCTTGCAAGTGATAAAACTATCAACTGTCAAACACTGAATAGGCGTTTGAACATTATTTGGTTGAGATTTGAAAAAGGTAGTATTTGAAATTGAAGTGGAAAGAGGATATTTGGAAGTCGAAGTTGTGTTTAGACATGAAAACAGAGTTGAAGTTATGTGAGTCAAAACTTGGAACTCCTAAAACCTGTTTTTCAAACTTCAAATTCTATGTTTCGGGTTTGAAGTTGGAACAATGGGTCAGTTTGATTGACAATCTTGGAACCAAAATCTATGGCCAAAAACCAAGTATCTTCAATGGTATGTCAGCATCTGCACGACATTCAATAGAGGGGGCTAATTTGAACCACAATAGATTTCTGCACAGCTAATGCTGCTTCTACCAGATTGTTTATCAAGTTGCTGATTAGATGTCATTGATGATATTGAACATAATGTCTGATTACATCAATAAGAAAGTTACTCTCTGCTATATCTCAGTACATAATCAGGTAGCACTTCTTATCAAAAAAAAAAACATAATCAGATCACACTTGGTCCAAAACTTACATAAAATTATTGGCACAGTCTAAAGAATATCTGTCTCTGTTGCAGCATAAGAATCAACATGACTATAATAGCATTTTTAGTTTTACCATAATTTGAAAAAAAAAAATTAATACAAAGAGAAGATCCAAATAAATTATTAAACACAAACAAGCAAATAAATTAAAACTTAGTAAGAACTAGATGACCTGATTCAACCCAAGTAACTTTTGGGAAGGTCATTGCTTAACTTAACCCATTTACATCCACCCAAACTCAGCTCAACCCGTCCATTTGACACCCCTCAATCATCCATATGAATTCTCACTGCCAATATAATCAGTATTCAACATAGATTTACTAGTTTTATGCTGATCATGAGATCATCAACGTACCGCAACCCTCCTCCTTCATCCGCTTGTGCAGGATTAGGATTGCCAATGTGAGCACTGAGCATCACACAGGACAGGACGGGTCACAGTAATCAAACAACTACCTTCATTTAATCTCTAATATACTAAAACATACTACATGCAGACTAAACAAGATGATAAATATTAGGTAAAAGCATAAAGCTTGATCCATCAATCACCAATCAATCAACTAACTGAAAATATGAATTATTTACCCATTCTATTCTATTCAAGCTGATTTCACTAAAATTCGTACTAAAGCAATTTATAAAACTGAAGGCGCGTGTGTGTGGGATAGCGCGCGTGAGGTACCTGATAAACGATTTTCCTTCAAGGGGTTTATCTGGGGAAACATTTGATGACGATTTCGAAGCATAGAGACCCTCAGTTCCTCCATGGAAGAAGAAAGCATTGGACTTTGGAATAAATTGCTCATCTTTGTACTCGTGAATTGAAGCTGAAACGTTTCTGAAAAAGTTGAAAGTAAAGAAAATTAGAACTAGTACGTCGGAAGTAACGCGTTTCATCGGTAACCTCGCCGTGATTCGCCGTGTACGGAGGAGCAAAAGGTGGTTGGTCCGGTGATATAGTAGAGTTGAGTAGAAGCAGAGAAACCAAAACAGACATGGAACCTACTAGAGTCATTTAACTCTCCTTTACGGCGTCGTTTCTAAGAGAACATTTGCTATTAGCATGGTAACATCAGTTTTTATGCAATAGCTGACAAAAGGAAAAAACTTATCCGCACCCGGTGTATACATCAAACTAATGCAATTTCCATTATTATGTGATTTAATGAATTAAAACACATGTTAATTAATTAAGGTTAAATAAAATGAACTATAAATTTAAATACATGGCATGCATATATTGAATTGTGTAAACACTGTGTGCGGATAAGTTTTACCCCTCACAAAATATACAAAAGAAGTAATCTGAACAAGGCAAACCCGCTCAATGTGACCAGCTCGACCCATGCTATTAGTATTTGTATTTGTGCATTGCATGAAGAATTATATATATTTTTTTAAAATAATTACTACTTGTTAATATGGTAGATACAAAAGAGCATGAAAGAAATCCATTGTTTTTAATATTAATTGACTTGCTATATATATTTTCGTGGAGGTCTGAAAATAAAACATTTCAAAAAAAATAGATAATCAACACACATTTTATGTTTCAAACAAAGAGAAAATTAAAATAGTATAAATAATTTAATTATTCAAAATTTCAAGCCAATGTTGTTAGAGCAATTTTCTGGGCTTTATCATGTTTATATAAATCTAAAAAGTTAATGAATCCATAAATTATTGAAAATTTTAGAATTTTTTTTAACTTGTAGAAATGATTTGATCCAAAAGACTTGCATTAATTCACAAATTTGTATTTGTAATTTGCGCAGAGAAAGACTTGGCTATGTGCTCTTCAAAATAATAAGAAGAAAAAAATAAATTTATCCATCGATTTTAATCTAAATCTAACTTGTGTAATCACCTATCCATTAATTATATTTTTGATTAATCTAAAGTCTGATTAAATATAACTCAATTTATTAATTTAACACATTTAAGAAAGACCGAATAAATCGATTGATATGGTTCTATTCCTTAAAGAATTAATTGCATATTATCACACAATTACGTCACATTGAACGAAATCAAGATAATAATTAAGATTTTAAGAACCAAAGATAAAAATAAGATTATGTTTAAGAATTTTGATCTTTTTTAAAAAAATTATTTATTATGATTTAGATATTTACACTTATTGAGTGAATTTTTGAATAATAAATACAAATATGGACCAGAATTACTAAATGAAATTCGTCAAAGACTCGTCAGTTCACCTAAAAAAAAAAATCCAACAATAAATTACTTCTAATAAAGTTCAACACAATTAAAATCATAAAAAAGGTATAACATCAAATTTCTAAAAATGTGATTGTCACAATTCAACTCAAAGAGTTTCATAAATAAATGTTACTCCCACTTTTGCTACCTAGCTAGACTCTTTGGCTAGTTTTTTTTTTTTTAAAAAAAACTTTTAGGAAGTGCTTTTTTTTTCAATGAATCTCACCTAATGCAAGTTAGGATTAATAGAGAATGAAATGTGAATAATGGACATCGAATAAAAATAAATTTAAAAAAAAACTACTCCTTTAATTTACAACAATACACGTTTAGAGAACAAAACAAGGTGGTAGATGAGTTGGACCTTTTCCTAGCTTTATCTTCATTTAGTAATTATTTATGTACCAATCCATCTATTTTATACTAATCAAGTTATCAATAAACTTTCTTGGTAGAAATAAAATTGAGTCTTTCTGACAAAAAAAAAAACCCTTTAATTTGGAAACATATCAATATATATAATTTGATCAACTTATTTACTAATATGATCAAAATATGTATAATTTACATACCGATTATGTATATTATATATTAAATATATAAAGTCTATACATTTGCTGGTTATTTTTTAAACTAGATGACAATGAATTGAAATTATCTCATTAATTTGACATTTTTTTTGTTGGCATAATACACAAATATGCACTTTAATTTCGTTTCACCTATCATTTATGTCCTACAATTTTGAATATGCAATAAATAACACTTAAACTAGTACAAAACTGAATAAATAGACATATTCATCCAACGTGACATCCTACAAAACGATTTTGTGTCCTATGTAGCGTTATGTGTATTATGTAACGTAGAATTTGTATGTCTACTTGTTCAATTTTCTATAAGTTTAAGTAACTACTTGTGCACATCCAAAATTAAAAGGCGTAGATATTAGTTGAAATCAAATTAAAAAAAGACATATTTATGTATTGTGTTTTTTTGTTGCCTTATTGATGGAGCCTTTACCCCTCTACTTTTCCACTAGGGGAAAACTTGTCATTTTACCATATTATTATTTCTCTAATTTATATTGACATTTTTTCTCCATACACCCTTCTCTCACTAGCTTCCAATATTGGAGCTAAAGTAATTATATACCACCTAACAATAAATCCTAGGTGCTACCTTTAAAGTATATCATTAATGGAACTTCTTTTTTGTTTTTAAAGAAAGTATCAATGATCCAATGTCATAATTCTTGGAACTTCTTTTACGTGCTAATAAGAAGTTTATACTTTCTTTCATGCAAATTGAAGTACATAATTGTATATGTATATTACTTCAATTTTATCTTTCATGCAAATTGAAGTACATAATTGTATATGTATATTACTTCAATTTTATCTTGTGGTAAGGGTAAAAAAGGAAAGAAAAAGAGAAAAGTAGAACAATATGTCCACTAATTTCTTATTATTTATTAATTTATAAAATGTATTGTATTGTATTAATGCATCTGTATTAGTATATTGTTTCGATGAATTATATCACACAATGATATAAAGAATAAATTTATAATATTAAAAAAAAGTATATGATAAAATTATTACAAAAAAGTTAGCAAAATTAAATGATAAAAATATATATTAAATAATAAGTAAGCAAGATGAAGGGGAAAAAGGTAATCACATGCCAAATTAATTGTTACATAAAATGACACTTTTAATAATTAACTAATTAATACACTGAATTTTAAAATAGATATAATAAAATTAAAATAAATAATTAAAACCCTCCAAATAAGTTGTTAAGTAATAATTTGTGTGATCATAATATCTAAAAGTTTAACCAAAAGATAGGTAACGGGTAAGACACACATTTTTGTTTTTGGAACCTCAGGATAACCTGCAGCCGCTACAACCTCTGTCACAGCCTCTGCCCTTTGGGTGGTGACCACTTTGTGCGCACTGGGTAAACCCTCCACTATATAATAGCTTGCAAACCACACATGGGATGTAAACCGCACTAGGCAAACTCTATGCGACAAGCTCGACTCAAAAGGCATTGAGGGGGGATCGATCTCGGGTCATCTGTGTGGATAACCACCCTCCAAACTAACTGAGCCATCCCGAAGGACAAGACACACATTTTGTTCACCTAATTAATTATGTTTCAGTGCTTCCCTTTACTTCACTTTTCTTTTACGGCTTAGTTAAGTATGCACGCATGAGTTGTTTGATCTGAACCCGTGACGTTCGTTTGTATTGCTATCATGTTGAATTATATGATCATCATATATATATATATATATTTTAATTAAATTAAATATTTATTTATATAATTGTCTCCATGTTTTTTCTTCATTAATCAAATTATATCGAACATGATATTGCCAAAAATAAAACTCTTAGGATGTGTTAGATATGGTGAAAAGATTTTTCATGTTTAGTTGGTCCAGTGTTTTAAAAAATATTTTTTTTTTAAAAAATGAGTTCCTTACAAAAAATGAAAGGGGATAATATATATATATATTGTCAATTGTGTGTATTTCCACTAAAGACATCCCCCACCTAAATTTTGGCGAAAGTTGGAGATAGTGCATACATACTTGGGTCCCCATCTTTTATTTTTTGCTAGTTGCTAATGACATATAACTCCACTTCTCTCAACACATCCCATCCATCTTTCTATAAGCAAAGATAAATACATTATCCCCATGTATTGAATCCAATCTCAAATACTCAAAATTAATAAAAACACCAAACAAATTATTAAAACTCTCTCTATAAGAGAAATTGAATTCATGGCTAGTGATGCCATTAATTACTTGGACACCATATTAGTTCCTTTGAGTCTTTTCATCACAATTGGTTATCATGCATATCTTTGGCATCACTTGAAGCATAAGCCTTCTCACACCACTATTGGTATGAACATGCTCAAGAGGAGATCTTGGCTGCGTGAGCTCAATCAAGTAAGTTATTCTTCCGCTTCATTCTTTTGTTTTAAATTTCTATAATTAAATATTTATGAAAATTCTAATCAAGGGTCGAGTCAGGATTTTTAGTTTACGATGCTTTTGATCACAATATTTTTTTTGACTTAGAGAGCTTTGGATAGATTATTCGTACCTATTAATTGATTTTTTAAACAAATACAGGATTTGAGTCAAAGTTACTGAATTCTACTGAACTCATAATTACCATGGTGACTCTGCCTGATTCTAATCAAAGTCGGAGTCACGATATTTTGTTTATTGGTTCTTGATCACAATAATTTCTTTTGCATATTAGGTTCTGGATAGATTGTCCATTTATTATTTATACATATTAAATGAATTTTTTAACTTAAATATAAGATTTGAGTCAAAGCTACTGGGTTCTACCAAACTCGTAATTACCTTTGTGGCTCCGCCCCTGATTCAATCACAGGCGGGGTCAGGATTTTTCGTTTATTAGTTATTGATTCACAAATCCTTTAGCTGAGTGAGTTCTGGATAAATTATTCATACATATTACATGATTTTTTAACGCATACTGAATGTTACCAAACTTGTAATTACTATTGTGGCTCCGCCCCTCATTCTAATGAACAAACATAGATCTAGGGTTACTATGGGTTTGATAACTCTAACTAACTATGTACACATATACAAAACAATCTTTCTCTTAATATAACGTATTTTGAATTCATTGACTCTAGATGTCGAATAATGTTTTTTTCTTTTTTGTATATGTGATAGGGAAGTGAAAAGAAAGGCACATTGGCTGTACAAAGTTTGCGAAATGCATTAATGGAGACAATACTAACAGCTACAATCACAATTCTCATAACATTAGCAATGGCAGCTTTAACAAACAATACATTAAAAGTGAGCAACCTATTTACTAGTGCTTTCTTTGGGTCACAAACAGGGAAAACAATTGTACTAAAATATGGATCAGCAACAATTTTCTTGGTGGCTAGCTTCTTGTGTAGCTCAATGGCACTTGGTTTCTTAATAGATGCTAATTTCTTGGTTAATGCCTTAGGGGAATTCTCTATAAATCCAAGACATACAGAGACAATATTTGAAAGAGGATTTACATTGGCTTTTGTTGGTGACAGAGTACTCTGTATGACATTTCCCCTTTTGTTTTGGATGTTTGGTCCTGTTCCTGTGGTTGTGTCTTCATTAGCATTGGTTTGGGGTCTACGCGAGCGCGATTTTGCTGGAAATTTATCAAGAACTATGAATAAGACTTGTACTTAGCTTGAGGGGGGGGGGGGGGGGGTTGTG
>JAJOOR010016862.1:0-15113 GCA_036250505.1 Solanum acaule
ATTAAATTTCTTAAGCTTGTTATCTCCTGTATTCAGATTAGCAAACCAGAAATAATAAAAGATGAAAAGAAAAACACAAAGAACTATCCGAGTCCACAAAACCCACTGTGTGTCCTTAAGAAATTTAATCCCCTCAAGTACCTGAGGTTGCAGATTAATTCCTCCCAAGATAAAACAGATTAACCATTAAAGAAGTAGCGGTACCTCAAACTTCGATAATTTCAATGAACTCAAAATGACAGCAATGAATCACACACACAGACACGATCGATCGATTTTGTAAGAAATGTATGCAAAAAAAGGGAAGAATTCGATATAGAAAAATGAGAGAAAACTTCTCTATTTATAGCCAACAAAGGGTAAAGGTCACAACACTTTGGAAAGAAGACAATCTTTCAAACGGTCACAATCCTTTAGAAAGGACACAACCTTTCATAAAGTTCACAACCCTTCGGCATAGTCACAACTCTTCAGGAGAGTCACAACCCTTCATTTCCTGTTCACACCTTTAAAACCCAACAATTTGATGAAAACTTATTGCGCTGTTAATATTCAGATAACCTTACTAAAAAGAATATTGAACCTGTGCTCATCGTTTTATTTTTTTTGTCTAGGATATGATTTCACATCACATCATTATATTAGCAAAGAAAATAGGAGATTAGGTTTGCTTCAGAAATCAAGTGTTTATGTTTAGTGCTTTTGTGTTTCATTTCATTAGAAAGTTTTTATTGGGTTATGTTTTGAAAACATCCTTCTTTCCCAAAAGTGCGGTAAGCTTCCTTGTGGATCTTGGTGACCCTTATTTATGAACTAGACACAAGTGTCCGTGCTAGTATTGGTCAATATCTGTTATTTTTTTGTCTCACTTTATGTGACATAAATATAATTTAAATAGTCAATTAAATTTTAATTGTTAATTGTTGTACTTTCTCCATTTCTATTTATATATCACTATTTTGGATTTCACGTGCATTAAGAAACTAAGTAATTTTACCATTCTATCCTTACTTAATTTTTTTTGGAACTCAAGTTTTCAATTAATGAATATGAATTAATTTATTTTGATTAACTAATTTAACCAATGAACATGAATAATTTACTTAGTTTTTCTAAGTTGGTTAAATATATATTTTCAAGGCTAATAACTCACAAGGGTAAAAAAAGGAACAATATGATAATTTATGCATTGATTTTATGAAATGACAAGTGTTATGAACCAACTATTTATAGAAAGGGATGACATATAAAAAGGAACAGAGGGAGTAATTTATAGTATTTTTACGTATTTTACATACTTTTTAAATAATATATATTACTTCTCTTATCCCAATGTATGTAGCACAGATAAATTTCAAGATTCAATCAAATGTTGTTAATTATTGAGATTTACAATACTTTCTATGTTGTTTCCAAATTAAATAATACATGTTACCTCTTTTATCCCATTTTATGTCACACAGACAGATTAATTTTATGAATCAATCGAATTTTTTATATGTTTTTTATCAATATTTTAAGTTGGCAATTATCATGATTTATAGTATTTTTACACAATTTAAAAATATTTAAAAAATTAAAAAACAAGACAAACAAATTAAAACGGAGAACCACCAAAAAAGGGAAAATAGTGCAGCTGCCAGGCAAGCATGTAGACCATGACCTGCCTGGTTATTGTCACTTATATATATGTAATGGATGGATACATTATATTGACTTGATTACAATGATATGCATCCTTTTAGATACGATTGCGAAAAAGTACGGTTTCAAATATGCATTTTTTTTAGAAACATTTATTTATGGTCTTCCACCGTGTTCTTCCTCAATTGATATTAACGTATTATTGAAAGATTCATTATGACCCCTCTCACAACTTATGATATACATATGAATTCAACCATTTAGTTTTGTTCCTACATACTCAGTATCTTCCTTGTACTAATCACATACCTCTTATGCGCTATATTTTTCATTTGATGTAGATATGAGTATCATTCTCAGGCTTGTGGATAGAGAGTAGTAGTTCATAGTTTTGATGAATCCCTCATCATTGAGGACATAATTTTGTTATTTCTTTTCTTATTTCAGACTTGTTTTATGGCTAGCTGGGTGCCTTGTCCCAATAAATCGTTTTATTTAGTTTAGAAACTTTCATACGTTAGTATTCGATTGTAATAGACTTTTTCTTAAGATCTATTTCAGTTATGATTTTAGGGGTCGTTTGGTTGAGAACAAGTTATCCCAGGATTAGTTATCCTAGGATTAGCTATCCCAAACATGACAACCAAACAAGATACAAAATTTTATTCCATCACTATTTATTTTTATCCCTCACAACAAACGACCCCTTAGTTTACAATTTTCTCTTTAATTTTCATATGATATTCTTAGATATGTTATGCCAAGAATTATTTGGGAATCACTCGTGGTTTCAAATATCCTATTTCAGCTATGGTGTAAACTCAGATCGTGACAATAATGTAAAATACAATACATGCAATAATAATAATAATATATTGATTAAAAATTCAAAATGATAACTCAATATTTATGTTGTTTAAATTAAAAACGGCGGAATGACCTAGGAGGCCATGTACTTGGATATGTTTATAAGTTGGATCCTTATACTTTCGGCTTTATCAATTGAACCCTTAAACTTATTCAAATACAATATTTTAAATCCCTTTGACCATTGACTGAACACACGTGACATTAATATTGATGACTTGGAATGATCTGTAATTCCACGCGTTTTAAAGCAAGTGAATATAGTATTTTATATGGAAAAATATTAAAATTTTAAAAATAAATAAATGAAAAACGCTAAAAACAAAAACAAAAAATGAAAAAGGGTCAAAAAAAAAAGAAGAAGAAGAGGAACAAGTCATCTTCTTCAAAGGCCAGGCCGCCCGCTGCTGCCCCCCCTCCCCCCCCCTTCCAATATACTTTCTTAAAATTCCTTTATTTTGCTGTAAATCAACATTACCCATATTCCTTTCCGTTTTGCCATATTTCCACTTTCAAAATCTCAATTTTGTGTGTATTTCTTGGTGATAGTGAGTATTGAAAAATGAAAAACTGTCCTTCGGGATGACTCAGTTGGTTTGGAGGGTGGTTATCCACATGGATGATCCGGGATCGATCCCCCCTCAATGCCTTCTGAGTCGAGCCTGTCGCATAGGGCTTGCCTAGTACGGTTTACATTCCCTGTGTGGTTTGCAGGCTATTACACAGTGGGAGGTTTACCCAGTGCGCACAAAGTGCTCACCACAGAGGCTCACCTGAAGGGTAGAGGCTGTGACAAAGGTTGTAGCGGCTGCGAGTTATCATAGGGTTCCAAAAAAATAAAAATAAAAATGAAAAACTTCATTGATAAATGTAATGAAACTTTAAGAATAATAAATGTATTTAAAATTGTAATGGGGATTTGTTGGGTTTGTGTTTGTGAACCAAATAGTGTTAAATTCAAGTTAAATAGGTAAGAATTCCACCCATTTTGACATGAATTTGGTGCTCAATTTAAGAGCAAAAATAGAGAAAATAATGTTCAAAATTTCAAGAATACACAAAAGTAGGGCCTTCTATTTTTTATTTAATTTTTTAACACATAATTTCTTATGTATCGTTAAAATTGATGTGGAATTCCACGTGTAAACGAGTGTACTATGCGCACACACATATGATGAGAAGAGGGTTTAAAATATTGTGATTTAGTGAGTTTAAGTATTCAATTGATAGAATCTTAAATATAAGGTTCCACCTTACAAACTGTGCCAAATACAAGGATATCCCAGGTTATTCTGCCTATTAAAAACAAATATTTTAAACTATACATTGTAGTAGTATACTATAATCTGTAAGATATCAAACTAAACAATCTTCCTAGAGACGCTTCCCGCTTCGACTTACCGCCAAAACGGAAAGATTCAAATGCCTTAAGCAGAGAGCAGCTCTCGCGTCTGAGCTACGAGGAATGGAGGACGAGGGAGAGGCTCTTTCAGCATCGAGCGACAAATCCCTTAGAGAGCCAGAGGATGACATCGATTGCGTATCTAATAGTGGCGAGGACGACGACGATGAATGGAATGTAGAATCTCAGGCGGGTACCAGTTCGCCAGATGAAGACCGTAAATCGCAAAATGTTGATGCTCTTGTGAGGTAGCGTGAATTTTTATATACTTGAAAAGACCTAACATACTGTATATGTCATCGTGCTCATACGGTATATGTTGATTAAATTAGGGTTTCACAATTTTCCATATGTTATCTGTGACAGAAGCTGTGTAATTTGTCAATTGCATAGTCTCATTTGAGCTAGGAACTTTAACTGCAGCAGTTAATATGGATTAACTATGCCTAAATCCAATGTAGTTTGGGCCATTTGTATGAATCTTGTATATCCATTCTGCTGGGTTTGGCCAGTTGCTAATAAAGTTTGAATCTTGTGACAATGTTCCAATTCATGTCTTTTAAGTTTTTAATGTTTTAGAACGCACATATCACTTTTGTGCAAAATGAATTAGTCATACTTCTTTATCTCGATAAAGCACTAATACTTAAGGAAAATTATCTAGGAGTCTTATGATATTGATCTATGATATCATGATTGTTATGAATTCAGGGGTAACCTTATTGTGAAAAGACAGTCCCTACTTCCACGAGTCTATTCAGTGACAGATGCAGCAGCCAATCTCCGAAAGCCATTCAAACCTCCAAGCTCCAATGGTTACAGTAGTAGCAATGAGCATCTAGCTCGCCGTCTTTGTGCTCGTAAAAGGTTTGTGCCATGGGGTTCAATAAGTCCAACATTGATTACTATTACAAACAGGCTGAAAGCTCCAGAAGCTGCTGAGATAGATGCGGTGGAAGACAATTTAGAACTGCCACCTGGTGTTGAACCTCTGGTGTTGTGGCAGCCTGAAGAAATTGTGGAGGAAGGCTATAGTTTAGTACCTATAATTGTGGATCCATTGCTTGTTAGGTTCCTTCGTCCTCATCAAAGGTACTTCACATGATATAGGGTGTATTTGATTATATTTATGTGATATTTAAAGGCATATTGTTGAACTAAGTGCATGAATGAAAAGGCAATGTTAGAATTTGAAGCTACGGATATTTAAAATGTATCATAGTGTGAAGCACTCAAAAGAATTCTTTATATCTTCTCATTAAGTTACTTTGTGCCATTTTATTTCATAATATTCAAGTTGAATTTGCAACATTAGTTTCTGAAGATTTACATCAGTAAGTTGATAACCTGTTCACTCCTCCATCATAACTCCAAAAAGAACATTTATTCCTTATTTCATTAAAAAGAAGAACTCCAAAAAAGAACATATCTATTATTCGCCGAACTTCAACCTCTTAATTTTGTCTTTAATACCATATGTTTTCTAATCTGTTTTTAAATGAATTTCAAACAAGTTAAGCAACATTGAGAAACTCTTAAATTTGACTATGTTTGCAGCATGCCGCAGCATCTATATCATTTAAAGACTATTCATGATTTTACTTGCAGGGAAGGGGTCCAGTTCATGTTTGACTGTGTGTCAGGTGCACTTAGTAGCTTCAACATTAATGGATGCATTTTGGCTGATGATATGGGGTAAAGTATTTTTGATTATTCTCCCTGACTATGTGTCTCTAAGTTGAGTGATCTTAGGTGTTTCATTTTGGCTTATTGGCTGCTCTTTGCGTTTTAGTGCAGTTTGGGGAAGACTCTGCAATCAATCACACTACTTTACACTCTTCTTCGCCAGGGATTTGATGGAAAAGCTATGGTCAGGAAGGCAATAATTGTGACCCCTACTAGTCTTGTTAGTAATTGGGAGGCCGAAATCAGTAAATGGGTTGGAGAAAGAGTTAAACTTGTTGCTTTATGTGAAAGCACCAGGGATGATGTTGTGTCTGGCATAGAAAGTTTTATCAATCCCCGTAGTAATATACAGGTACGTTTTCTGAGCGATGCTAGTTACATTATGTTTGAGGGGTATCAATTCATCTATTGTTCTCCCAGGTTTTAATTGTTTCCTACGAGACATTTCGGATGCATTCTTCAAAATTCAGTAATTCTGGATCATGCGACCTTCTCATATGTGATGAGGCTCACAGATTGAAAAATGATCAAACACTGACTAATCGAGTAAGACACGTTTACTTATTTTGATGACTTAGATTACTTTTTGTGGATGAACTCTGTAATCTTTGTCGAGCCTAATTTAAAACTTGCGATTAGGCGTTGGCTTCTCTAGCATGCAAACGCCGGGTTCTGCTATCAGGGACTCCAATGCAAGTGAGATCCTATCTGACTTTTCTTTAATATCTTTTATTAACATAGTTTCTTTTTGCTACATAATGCATTTTTCTTTCCCACAATTTCCAGAATGATCTAGAAGAGTTTTATGCCATGGTTAATTTCACCAATCCAGGTATCTTGGGTGATGCTGCACACTTTCGGCGTTATTTTGAGGTGAGCTTACACTTGAATTCAAAAAATTTAACGTGAATTCTTATGTCCTTATTCTTTTTCCACAACTTTGTGGGGTTTAAAGAGCAGATAAGCTTTTTTATTATATCATCACTGAATGCAAAATCCATATCTTTTTTACTGGGTAAGGAGACATATATTGGTTATCACTATTTCTCTCTGTATATAAGCATTTACCTTACTGTGGTTTTCCTCGATCCAACTGTTTGTAGACACCAATAATATGTGGTAGGGAACCCACTGCCACAGAGGAAGAGAAGAAACTAGGATCTGACCGCTCTGCTGAACTGAGTTCCAAAGTTAATCAGGCAAGCTTTCCACTGAAAATTATGCAGTTTCAGAATTTCGGCTTGTTGTTGATCTATTATCTGCTCTGGCTAGTAATTCTACACCCAAATCCAGTGTAGAAGAAAGAGATATAATGGAAATATCACTCTATGAACCTAGAAGGCTTGAAGCCAGTCCATAATCTTTTTGTTATTCTTTTGGAAGAAAAAAATTAAATCTTTAAATTTGGAAAGTCCAAAATAGTCAAGAAACCAAATGCAATCAGATATGTTAGAAAATTAAATTAGTGCAAATTGGTTTTGATTAGGATATCACAGTCATTGCAGAGTTTGATGTCTGCCTCTTGTCTAAGGCTGCTTGTTAGGGACCCAAATCTAGCACATGCTTTCATGTAATGATTTGGCGTGTTTTTTCTGCACATCACTGACAGTCTTTTTGTTTTTTTTCTATGGGTCTCAGTTTATTTTGAGGAGGACAAATGCGTTATTGTCAAACCACCTACCACCAAAGGTATGCCTTTTCTTTAATTCATTAGATATTGTAATATAGTGTATTATGCAAAGTGTTGATTGTGCTTCAGAAGATTTGATATTAAAAGAAGTTCAATGACTTTATCTACTGCACTTTTAGCTACTCTTATCGGATCTGTTGTTTTGGCATATTGTTGTTTGAGGTACTAATTAAGTGATGAACTACCAAGTTCTGATTTGGTGTCTATGGCAAACTCCTTTGTCTCCTGTATGTTTGCCGGACAAAATTCGGACCAAGTAGAATAGTACTAACCTTTTGGATTTTAATACAACTTTTGACTGTGTTCTCATTCTTATGATGCTAAAGAAACCTTTTCCATCTAACAAATATAGGAGCGCAGCTGGCAATTATTTAGTACTGTAAATATAATAATAGTAATAGTGGTAGTAGTAGTGGTAGTAGTAGTAATATAATAATAATAATAAATAAATAAATAAATAAAAGAATGTTACAAGTTGTTAAAGCAACAGATAAAAAAATAAGAAATAAAAAATTTGTCTCAAAAGAATGTCTACTCATTTATCTAGATGATAACAATATGTTGGTAGGGGTAAGGTCTGTGTATACTCTACCCTCCTCAGACTCCACTTTGTGGGACTACATTGGGTCTATTGTTGTTGTAATAATAATATGTTGGTAAGCATTTTGATCATTCTGAAGATTTTGAATGATTGCACCCTTTTACTCTGCAGATAATTGAAGTTGTTTGTTGCAAGCTGACACCGCTCCAGTCAGAGCTGTACAATCATTTTATACATTCAAAAAATGTAAAATTCTCATTTTGCTAGCTTTTTGACATGTGAAGTATTTACATAATTTAGCTTGCTTCTTGGATAATTTCGTTTTCTTTTGTTCTACCACTACCAAGTACAGGTGAAACGAGCTATCGCTGAAGAAGCAAAACAATCAAAAATCTTAGCTTACATAACAGCTCTGAAGAAGCTTTGCAATCATCCAAAGGTGAGCTATCATTCTCTCATAGTTTCTTCAAGTCTATTCATACGTAACAACTATACTGCTTATTTTCTGAACTGGAAAGTATACCGGGTATTAAGTCTTCTTTTAAGAATACCAGCAAGGCTGCAAGTTTTTGTTTTTTTTTGTGTGCTGTTTGAGGTTTTCTATATTATATATGTTGAATATTTCCCCCTACCTTCTCTTTTGTTTCTTATTTTAAAGGAGAACAAAGCAGAAAGAGAAAACTGATACTTATAAGATGTACCTAAAACCATTTCTTTAATGTTTTTGGCAATTAACAGACTATTTTATTATATTTCTTTAATGATGATACTTTGAAAATTTACCTGAAATTATTGCTCCATGTTGATACCTTGGCAATGTATCTGAAAATATTGCTTTATACAAAATAGGTGTTAAGAGCTTTTTGCACTTTACAAGATAGTGGTGAAGTTAATAGTGGTCTGCACTTGAAGGGACTTGCATAGAAGACTGCTTCTTTATGATTGGAAATTTTGGAAAGAAAAAACTCTTGAATTGTCCTTGCTTTACCTTGCTACTGTTTTTCCTTATTACTGTCACATGATAACAGAATTGTAATCCGAATAGGAGGTAGGAAATTTCTAATCCAAACGTAGGAAAAGTCGTGATATAATCCATTTTGGATTTGTTCAATTTTCAAAGTTAAGGTCAATGCTTGCAGAAACCTCAGTAAAATGAATATTCTCGAGGATTTGAATTTGGAAGATCAAAACTTCTACAATAGCTCTAGTTGTTAACTTTCTCTTTTTGATATCAATTTTTTTTTTTTTGGTGAGTTTCTGGCCTGACTCCTGTAGGTGCTCAAGTTCGAAACTCCGGGGAGTATTAGTTTGCTCCTCCACCCTCCTCCCAACATAAATACTATGCTTTGTTTGTGGCAGTGTTTGAAACCATGTCATGTATGTAATCCTCACATCATATGTTGTGTCCTTACCATGGAACCAAAGCCCTGGGGGCCCACCTCTCTGCTGTTAACTTGTTACTGCCTTTCCTTATGACTTTCATAGCGCCATATAATACCAAAAATTCCTAACCATGATATTATCCTTCTTGTGTTTATTCAATTTGCTAGTAACAAAATTGTTTCTTACTAATGTCAAATATCTATAGCTGATATACGACACGATACGAGGTGGAAGTCCAGGGACATCTGGTTTTGAGGACTGCATCCGCTTTTTCCCTCCAGAAATGTTCTCTGGAAGGTAAGCTTCTGAAGATAGTCTTCAACTTGATTAATTCCAAATAAAGAAATGGCCTTACAAATTATCTGCTAGGTGTGGCTCATGGACGGGTGGCGCTGGATTGTGGGTTGAACTTTCAGGGAAAATGCATGTCTTAGCCCGGCTACTGGCTCAACTTCGTCAGAAAACAGATGATAGGATTGTTTTGGTTTCCAACTACACACAGGTATCGATGAGTAATTATAGCTGACAGAATCTGAAGTGTGAACTACAAGTTTTGTTACATGTGTTAGTTTTCTTCGATTTGGACATATGTTTTGTTTGCTATGGCTTTAATTTCAGCTTCTGAGTTTCATAGACCTCTTAGCATGGACAGGACTCCAAATTTTTCTCCAGCATGAACCTGTTATTGCTGGATGCTAGAGTAGAATTATGATTTCATGGCTTGTGGTCACAATTATGAATTCATGATTTGAAGGGGTAAATAGTATGCTGAGATTGTAAAAGTGCATTCTATCTTTTCTCAGATGTGTGCGGGGAGGGCTTTGGGGTGGCTGAAAATCAGTATTTTCCTTTAATAATGGGCCTATTAGGATCATCACATCATTTTTTATACTGGTTAAAAGTGTTATGTATATTTTGGTTGGCTCTATCAGGATACTGTTAGAAGAGAATGATACGATAGCTATTGGCAGTGGTTTAGTAGTCCATCACCACAGTTTGACTATAATATCCATATTTAGCCAATCCTAGGAGTCACTTCCTTTTCTGCAGATGTGCTAGCTTTCTTCTTCCCATTCTCTTAGTCGAGTACTCTTATGTTTTCCTGAAGTAAGATACATGACAGTTGCCACATTGATCTTCATCAATCTTAAATACCAAGTGTTTTCGTCATTTCTAATGTTCTAAGTTCCATATTGTTAACGGAACAAGTGACTGTATTATCTCTCGGCTCTAGCTCCTTTAGTTACTCTCAGTCTAATATCTGCTGGTAAAACTTCAGCATCAGACAAACTAGTTTGTGACTGTAACTTTTGTTTCAGAAGATAATGAAGGGTAACTGCCTGCTTTCAAGATGTGAACACTGTGATATAGCATTACATATTTGCTTATTACATTCAATTTTTTAGTGTATAACTGAAATTCTCTCATTTGTTTCCTCTTCCTTAATGAATAAGTAACTGATTTCTTTCTGTTGTTTTCTCTCCCTTCTTTCTTTTGACGTCTGTCCTAACTGTGATTTGTGAATAATCAGACACTGGACCTTTTCTCTCAATTATGCCGTGAAAGGAGATATCCCTTCTTAAGACTTGATGGAACTACATCAATTAGTAAAAGACAGAAGCTAGTTAATCATTTCAACGATCCAGCAAAGGTACCTGGGGATTTTGTTACACTTGTTTATCTTACTGAGATTTGGCATTACCAAGACTTATTTAGTGCATCTTTTAGGATGAGTTTGCATTTCTGTTGAGCAGCAAGGCTGGAGGTTGCGGTCTTAATTTGATTGGTGGGAACCGTCTGGTTTTATTTGATCCTGACTGGAATCCAGCCAATGACAAACAGGTGAAAGCTTTGTCCGAGAATTACCAAATGATTCCGGAATATGTTGCTTATCAGGTACATAATATTCATATTTTCCAACTCTTCCTCAGGCTGCTGCAAGAGTTTGGAGAGATGGACAAAAGAAGAGGGTCTACATCTATAGGTTTTTGAGTACTGGAACTATTGAAGAAAAGGTTTGATTCCTAGAAGCCTTTGCTTAACGAGTTCCTATCTTCTCTAATTGTTCGGTTGAAGAAATTTATTTTTATTTGCAGGTTTACCAGCGTCAGATGTCAAAGGAAGGTCTTCAGAAAGTTATTCAGCAGGAACAAACAGATTCTGATATCCAGGTAATGTTTTAGAGTCTCTTATTTTTTCTTATTCTTCTGCTGTAATGTGGTACCAATATGTGATTGCAGGGAAACTGTCTCTCAGCAGAAGACCTGCGGGACCTGTTCACATTTCATGATAGTAGGTATGTTCCATGCTAAATGGGATAGCTAATGCATTATGTGAAATCTCCTATACCTTCAAATGGCTCAAGTATTTTTATCAGTTATGGTGACTTTTGGGGATTCTGTAGTGTGGAAGTGCACCTCCCCCATTCCCTTTTCTTTTTTCACATCTGAGTAGTGCTGGCAAATGAACGGGTCGGATCTAATATAGATGGGGCTGAAAATGGGTTAGATAAAAATGAATAAAATTTCCAACTCACCCATATTTTATGTGGATAAAAAATGGGTTGAATGACGGATAATACAGATATCCATATTATCTACACATATACATGACTGAAATTTGCTAACATAGTATATCAATCATCAATTGAATAGTTTGACATATAAACTCTATATAAACTCAAACAATTTGAGAAAGTTAACCATTTGTATAATCTATATAAACTCAACACCATAACTGGTACTGAATTTAGAACTTTAAATAATCAAATAGAGCAAAAACAAAGAGGAAAAAACTCCTACCAGATCTGTAATCTTTACACTTTACCAATTAAATCTACTAAATTTCCTACTTGCCCCCATAAATTCTGTTTACACCAAAAAAAAGGAACAAACTAAGACAATTCATCCTAATCTTCTGAATGGAATAGCTAGTATTTTCCAAATGTTTTTAGTTCCTCTCTTTCCATACTATCCACCAAATACATGCTGTGATGATCTTCCACCAATCTTCCTCTCCATTTCTCTTTCCCACGTTCATTCAATGATTCGAAAGATCCACACTAGACCTAGACATAGCCCAATTTATGGCCAAAAAACAAACGAACATGTGCCACAAATTTATTGTCGTCTTACAATGTAAGAAAAGATGCTCATTGCTTTTACCCTCCTGACCACATATTAGACACCTTTAACAAATCTGAAGACCTCTTCTTTGTAGCTTTTCTTGAGATAAACATGCTCACCTTGCCACCAACCCAGACAAAACAAGATACCTTTAATGGAATTTTTGTCCTCCAAATCAGTTTCCTAGGCCATAACCCATTCGGGGGCGGCTTTCTTGTGGTAGTAATTGCGAACATCTCTCCTCTTCTATTAGCGTGCACAGTTTGCTTGCATGCCGCCTTGGCACATCTCTCTATGGAGCTATTATGATTCATGAACCAAGAAGCTGATTTTACTGAAAAATTACCTTTGTTACTGAGTCTATCTTGTTGCCCTGGGTTTCCACCCAAACTTCCTATAAGTTGAATCATGGTAATTAAATTTTCAACTTCCTGATCATTCAGAGCTCCCCTAAAGATAAGGTTCCACCCTTATTGATTCCAAACTTGGTTTATCTGGTTGTGAGTTTGTGAGCTTATAGAGAGATCAGGAAAAGTGGATTTCAAACTACTTTCACCAATCCAGTGGTCCTCCCGAAAAGCTGTCTTACTACCATCTCCCACTGCAATCACCACATTTGCCCAAAATCATTCCACAGATTCCTAATGCTCTTTCCATACACTGCCATACATAAGTACTTGTCAATTCTTTAGTGATCCATTGGCATTCCATTTCATTTTCATGATTAATGAAATTTCTCCGAAGTGTCATATCTTCATTGTTGTACCTCCATAGCCACTTCTGTAATAGGCTCTTTATATGCAATATCAGTTTTTTTATGCTCATCCTCCCTGTTTTTGGCTGAGAGTAAGTACATCCCATTTTACAGATGAGTACTACTGTTTTCTTTATTACTTTGCCATAGGAAATCTCTCTCTTGGTATGCTCACAAATCCATCTCAGCATTCTCATTTCTGCTATTTTCATCTTCTGGACTTGAGAGTTCTTAACTGGTCAACATTCTGTCCCATACAACATAGGTGATCTAACAACCACTATAAAATTTACCTTTAAGTGTTGGTGGCACATGCTTATCACACAAGACAACGGATGTGAGCCTCCATTTCATCCACCCCACACTAATATGATGTGTAACTCATCGATCTCTCCATTTTCTTGGATTATTGACCCAAGATACTTGAAACTTCCTTTTTTTGGGGGATGACTTGTATATCAATCCTCACTTTCACATCTGTCTCGTTAGTTGCATCAATGAACTTGCGCTGCAAGTACTCTGTCTTAGTCCTACTCAACCTGAACCCTTTAGACTTCAGTATGTCTCCAAAGTCCAAACCTCTTGCATAGTGTTAACTTACTGCATGTCTTCAATCAATACTATGCCATCTGCAAATAAAATGCACCATGACACCTCCCTTTGATATGCCGCATCAGTTCATCCATCATCAAGGCAAAACAAAAACGGGCTAAGAGCTGATCCCTAGTGCAACCACATCTTGACTGGAAAGTGATTTAAGTCTCCTTCCACTGCCCTTACCTAGGTCTTGGCTCTATCATGCATGTCCTTAACCACCCTAATGTATGCTACACGTACACCTCTAGCCTCCAAACATATCCATAGAACCACCCTAGGGACTTTATCATATACTTTTTGAAGGACAATGAACACGATATGTAACTCTCTCTATACTGCTCCACCGATCTCCTTAAGGGATGAATGACTTCTGTAGTTGATCACCCCCACATGAATTTGAATTGGTTGTCGGTGATAAATACAGCCCTCCTCACCCTAATCTCCACCACTCTCTCTCAAACTTTCATAGTGTGGCTTAGTAAGCTTGATACCTCTATAGTTGCAATTTTGAATATAACTGTTGTTCTTGTACAAAGGGATCATTATACTCTACCTCCATTCTTCGGGCATTTTTTGTCGTCTCTAAAATAACATTAAACAACCCAGTTCACTCCATAACTGTCTTGCCTACGGTCTTCCAAAATCCCATCGGCATATCGTTTGGCCCAGTCGGCCTCCCCTTCCTCATCTTACTCATAGCCTCCTTAACCTCCTCAAGCTTTAAATGTATAACCAAACAATATTTTACAATAATGTTTGAAAAAAGGAAAAAGTTTTCATGGACAAACGGCTCCTTAGCAAGCACTAGCCCCATCATTTCCGCACATGTCTTCATGTGATGCCCTTTTTGTATTCTTATTATATATGGAGTATGATTGGATTTCCAAGAAAATTTAGAGCCCACCCATCCTTGACATATATCAACACTAAACACTATAGAGCCAAAGGTAGCAGTGATGCTGCTTTCAGTGCTTGGGTTGCGGGTCATTGCCTACTGTATCACTGGATTGTGGGGACGTTCTGAAAGAGAAATAAAAGAGGGACAGTAGTGGGCATATGTAGAGAAAGAAAGAGAAAAGGGTTGGGCTTAATTTTTGTGTTATGAAGACAAAAAGTTAAAGAATCTCTTTCTAGTTGCTATGGAACAATTAGAAGATTCTCTAGAAGAAATACGGGGTTCTGCTAAATTTTAATATGTTAGCTATTGTGCTACTAGGCACATTTACAACAACAACAACATACCCAGTGAAATCCCACTAGGTGGGGTCTGGGGAGGGTAAAGTGTACGCAGACCTTACCACTACCTCGTGGAGGTAGAGAGGCTGTTTCCGGAAGACCCTCAGCTCAAGTGTAACAAAGCCAAGTAAAGGAAGAGAATTATATAAAGCATAACATCCAATAAGAAAAATAGTGCATAATCAACA
>JAJOOR010016863.1:0-21437 GCA_036250505.1 Solanum acaule
AAATGACAGAACTCGAAGATAAGAATGTGCACTTGAGAGAAATATTAACTAAGAAGAGAGGGGAGGCACAAACCAGAACTGTTAGAAAAGTCAGCTGTTAAGTCCGACAAACTAAAGTTTCGAGGAATCTGCCCCAAGAAACCAAATGAAGATGTATCAGCATCCAACAGAGCCTCATTTGCTGGTTGTGAATCTGATTCTACACTGCTGAAAGATGATACAGATGGATCCGTAATTCCAGGATGAGTTTCAAGGATATTTGTCTCAGTACCATACATGAAGGGTAAATTTCCTGAATAACCAGCTTCTGACTTGATCATCCCCCCTCTCACACCTTGCAGCATTCCCAAATTTGAGCTCTGAGCCAATAGCATGTTTGAGGATGCATCAATTCTCCTTGCATGAGCAGACACATCAATAGTACTTTGCATACATGGTTGAAGCGAGGACGCACCATTAGTGTATACTTGAGATAAATTGGCATTAACAGTCTGGTGCACATTCTCAGGTTTGACATGAGGTCCAGCATGATCTCTTGCTTGACATGTTGAGTTCGGTGGGACTGTAAAAGTGTAACAGTCATCAGATAACTTTCATCCTTATTCAACAAGTCACTGATGAAATGATTGCATAATCAACCATGAGATTTTAATTTCAGTGTTGTACCAGCAGTCCAGAGTATAACATATTAGTAAAATATGCAAATTATTACATCTCTTTGGTTTTGCTGAATCGAAACAACATAAGTAGCAAAATCTAATAAAGTACAATCTATGAACCACAGGGACAGCAGCAAGCGGAAGTAAGCAGACAATCAACAAAGAATATAGGGAATGGTAGTTCAGCTAATCTAGAATCTGAAAATTAGTAAATCTATCATCATATCATATATCATATGTAGATCAATAGCTAAATCACTATTGTTTTCTTTGTTTAAACATTATTATCTACTATTCAATATTTATTGCAAATGAGTAATTCTATCAACGTAAATGACCGTTATAGTACAAATCATTATTGATTCCTACAAAAATTCTTAAATTCTATTCAATTCATTTATAAAAAAACAGATGAGTTAGTGATCTGAAAGGGTTTTTAGAAGAACAGGAGTCAATTAGGATTCCAACAATTTTAAGAGTCATAATTGCTAAAATAATGAAAACTAAATGGTTCCTTCTTAAATGGGTACATGAATCAAGCTTTTTCCCTTTATACACTTTGTAATCTGTTAGTTAGATTTCTTTGTAATCCATAATTTAAAGTTTGAAACTTGATGATAAGCTACTCAATACCTTTGCACTTGACCATATACTCCACCACTAGATTGTCAAAACTTATTTTCATGATAATTAAAGATGACATTAATTACCAAGATCACATCCAATTTCAAAACATTTATCAAAATTCTGATCTCTCCCGCAAGTTAGTAGTATGCTTTCTGTATAACTTCAGAGACTTATCCATCACACACATTTTATAACTGTGTGTGAGGTTGAGAGACTAAAGCAAAACCCAAAGAAGCATTACTTTTTAAAATTGAAGAGAGAAAAAGTAACACTGCTCCTGGGCTTTAAGCAAGAAGCACACGTGTCTCCAAAATTAAGTCCCAATTTAGCAAAATAGATTTAGCATAAATACATAAAATTAACTGTGATCAAGGCAAACATGAATTCAAGAGCCTAATTGATAGCATCCATGATGGCATACCTCCATTAAAGTTGATGGGTTCAATAAAAAATCACGAAGATGTTTATCGTGGAAGAAAAGCCCAAGAATTATAACAAGTGGACTAAGTGCTACGCCTTACATATATTAAATGGTCCAAGTTTGAGTCCAAGAGTTGAAATATTGGGGCCACATGAAGACCAATTGGAGGGCCTGCATGGAGCCCAAGCACAAAAAAGAGCAAAAATTTCAGCCCAAGGTGTGCTCAAATTCTCGCCCAACAAGGGCTGAAAATCACAACAATATGGAGTCCAAATATGAGATGAAGTCACGTGGGTTTTGGGTGCAAATTTGCCAAGTTTCCCCTTATTTTTGTTAGCTAATTTTAGGAAGAAGTTTGATACTATTTTTACATGTTTTCCTAGATTAAAGGTTCCCTAGTTATTATTTCCATAAAAGTAGGATTTGAATTTGATGCTATTTGGGATAGGCTTCCCCTGTATATAGGGGTGAGTTTTGTTATTTACAATCCTAAAGCATCAAAAGAAAAGACTACGCTATGGTGAGGAGAAGTCTAATTTTAATCTCTTGCTTCTACTATGTCTATAGATCTCTAGGTCATTTTATGTATCAAAATTCGGCAATCAATTCCATTACATTTCCAAACTCAACAAGTATTCAGAGTCTCATATTAGAAGCAGCCTTAGAACCAGAAGACAGATCCTCCTGTGCTTTCTTTCCCATTTGTAATATACTCCTTCCACAGCCATTCACATTTTTCTCAGCCAATTTCATTGCTTAAACCTTTCCCACAGTTATTCATTCTAAAGCTAATAAGCCATTTAGTTTTCTAACAATTCAATTCAAAAACAGAAAGCATGTTAAAGCAAATAAAAAATTCAAAAGAAATTTGTTGGGCTTGGAGGGAATCCATCATAAATTTTACCCTGCAATTGAAAAGAAAAAACCAGCAGAATAATTATCTCCAGGAAGATCAACATGGCAATCTAAGATATTATTCCTTACTTTGACGAATCTGAGATCCATTAGGGATTGGTTGTGTTGGAATCATCTGCATTGCCTCAACCTGTCTCTCAAGCAAATCATTGAATCTCTCTATCTGATCCTTCACCATCAACCTTACATGATATGCCCTGAAAAATTCTTGGTTTTCTTCTTCAAGCTTCTGCCACACTGGAAACATATCTAGATGTCAGATTTATCTCTTCTGCAAGAGATACGTGGAGCGCATAGATAACACATGTTGCTTACAGATCTTGAGAAATGGGAGATTGACCAGGTGAATTAAGAAAAATAAAATTTCAGTACCTCATTTCTATCAAACTTCAGTCTAAAGGTTAGTTCCTCTAGTTACTAATTCTTTCAATAAAATAGAAGTAGGTGAAGTGGTGAACAGAGCGTTTGTCATTGAAAGGGAAAAAATTATCTTATTAACAATTCTGTCATCTTCATTAGATCAATTCTGATAACAGGACAATTTTTAGTAGTTTTTTCATTTTCCTGGTTATTGAATCCTAGTTTATCTATATATCAGGTCACAGCTTGTATGTTTTTCCTTCCTTCCAAGTCATGGAATACCAAAATTACATCTGAGATTATATGGTACTATGCTAGCGTCGCATCGGCAAAAAATAGGAACAAAATGTTGGGAAGAGAAAGGACGAACCAAGCTCAGTGAAACCAGGCTCAATTTTTGCTTGATCTAAGAGGGTTCTGATAACTTCCTCCTGGTTCATGTAAAGCTGTAGACATCTTTCTATAAGATTTTGCACCTGATATCAAAGAAGATCATGTTGGGAAAGAAATGCATGTGGAATGCAAGCAATTATACAGCAAGGAAGAACTTGATAATTGTGTAAGACCCCTCTTTACCTGTAAGAACAAATTTAAAGATGCAAAATTTGTGGTACACCAACAATAGTTAAAGAGGTTCCATATTTCTAACTATAACAAGACAACCCTATCGCAGAAGAACAGCTAAAAAACAACCATATTCGCAAGGCATGAAGAGTGAACCTGCAAACACAGAATTAGAAACCTATAACAGATTTGGAAGTATCAACTGCATCAGCACCTAAAACGGGAGAACTTCTAAGCTAGGCCTCATAATTCCATTTCCAATAAGAACTAGACAAAAAGTTGCAAGCAATTGGCTAGGTCCATCAAGATATTGTAATACTATTCTCTATGACAAATTTCCTTTGGAAATAGAAAAAAGGTCAACTAGCACTTGGTGAGTCCATGAGGAGATTACTGCTCTCTATGATAATTTAGCTTGCTTCTTCGAAAGGGAAGCAAAACTTCATATTCTTTTTTCTACCTTTTCAACTGTTGCTCTGACTGAGATATTACTTGAAATATTTCCTCTTATTTGGTTAAGTTACTAGAACATTTTCCATAACAGATTCAACAATACACAGGTAACAACTTGTGCACTTGTGACTACCATGTGTTGTGAATCTAAAATCAATATGTACTCAGGGAAAAAAAGAGTGGCATCTTCTCTATACTAGCAATTATCCAGAATCATTCATCTAAAAATCATGGATTTACAGGATCACAAACTTTATGATAGGAAGTCCGAAGTCGGCAGAACATTTATGTGTTTCAATGGGATTGTTAGGACTCCAAACTGTTAACTCTTGTACCCTTTAAAAGATTTAATAAAACAACAAAGTGTTATATCTTCAGACCGAGTAACAAATCAGAGTAAGAGAATCACAAGAATTCTAGTCTTCAAAATAGGAGTAGAAAACCATGAAGATTTTAGTCTCCCAAAACCAAAAAGTAAGATGAATACAAAATATATTAACATAAGCTAAATTCCTTTAAGATTGTTAGTATCTTTTGTTTTCATCTTTCTGTTTTTGGTGGACTAAAATCGTTGTGGTCTCCTACTTCCTTTTTTTGAAACTAAAATCCTTGTGATTTTCTACTCTGACTCATTACTTGGTTTAAAAATATAAAATATTCACCATTTTATTTAATTTGGTTAAGGATACAAGAAACAACAATCTTAAGGAACTTAATCCCCTCATTGTCGCCCAAGGTTTTGGATTAATTCCTCCCATGATAGAACTTAATAAACTATTGTATAATAGTGGCACTTCAAATTACAGAACTTCTGGCGAACTCCAAGAATAATGCAAATCACACTTGACACTAACTTTTATTTTAGAAACAATGCAGAAGTAAAGGGGAAGGGAATTTTGAATTTCAGTGTTTTCAATATATCGAGAACATGACCCTAGATAGGAGAATATGAAGGTCGAGGATTAGGGTACAAGGTTAGTAGATAGTCGAGCATGGTCTAGTTTCCCTTATCAGTAGTGTTATTAGTAATTCACCTACTATTGCATTCTTAAATTTTACTACTACTTGTTGTTTTCTTTGCTTCGTTTATCGTATCATTTGTAGTTGCTATTGTTCTTTTCTCCATTATTTTCTTAATGCTTCACTTGTGCCAAGGGTCTATCGGAAACAACCTCTCTATCTTCACAAGGTAGGGGTAAGAATACGTACACATCACCCTCCCCAAACCCCACTTGTTTACACTGGGTATGTTGTTGTTGTTGTGTTTTCAATATATCAAATCTGAGGCGAAACCTCTAAATTTATAGCCAACAAGAGGCGTTAGTTCAGAATTTAGGTGTGTTGTCGAGCCGAGCAAGTGAGCGACAGCATACCATCTTCCAACTCTTAAAGCTAGAGTGGAAGTGCTTACTGCTTTTGTATTTATACCTAACAAAATTCTTTTCTCCTTCCTATGTGGGACAAAGTCTCTTCATTTCCCATTCATTAGCTAACCCAAAGGTCATGGGATCAAACCCCATCCACACCAAAAACCCAATACATACAACAATCCCTGGTGCTGCTTACATCATTAACCACAGTGCTTATCAACCAGAAAATATGTCTTGAGATACTTCCTTTGATTCAGATGATTAATGTTATTATGGAGATCATTAACTGATTTAGATGGTAGGTTTATCACAACTGACCTGAAGGGCGATGGTCAGTGGCCTATAAACAATGACCACAAGAAGAACTAACACAACCTAGGCATCCGCATTAAACGGAGGAAGGAAGTTCCAAATAATAGCCTCATTTACATACTCTGGCAGTCTCTTAAATTAAAAAGACATAAATACATGGATATGCATGGTTAGGCAAAACTTCTCAAGGAATTAAAATACTTTAATCAGAATTAACTGAAAGAATTTCAACTACAAAGAGTGTTCTATCTAAGCACTGAAGTGCAATCAAATGCCTAATTTATAAGCGTAAACACAAAACTGTATGCTCTATTTCTTCCATTGACATTTTACTATTACAACTACACCTCAGTTCCAGACAAGTTCTGTCCAACTATATGATCCTCACTGTCCATGTTTCTCCATTTAAATGTTTCATACAAGCAGTGCATAAAACCAATGATTTAAGCTATTGTCTTACCAGTTGTATATCTTGACGTGATATCTTCTTAGCTTCCCCTTCAGACATTTTCAATCTTTCAATACTGCAAAAACTCAGAAAAAGCCAAACGCAATTCGTGTTAACAAGGCTTGGCAAAGAAATGCAATCCACCTCTTGCTAACAAATATACAAAACAACCAATATCACCTGATAATTAAACTAAACTTAGCATTAGACACCTAAATTACCAAAAATCCCAAAAAAAAAGAAGGAAAAAAGGAAGCAAAAGCAGCTACCAGCTACATTAACACGTCCTATCAAGCAACATTAAAATACAGCTTTTTTAAGAATCAAAAACAAACTAACAAAAAATTTCCACAACTATTTTCTGATTTTTTGAATAACAATTCAACAAAAATGTCACTAATATTGAACAAAGACGATTCCATAAGATTCACAATAGACAAACAATTTCAAGCAAATGAAATTTTTACCAATTCCGTACATAAACAACTTCTAATAACATTAATTGCGTTATAATATCAAACAAAATAGCTCTATGAACAATCCTAACCTTTTAACATAACTACATCAATATAAATGAATCAAAATCAAGGTAATTACGCAACAACAAAAAACCTATTTCTTCACCGAAACCAAAAAAAAAGGAGTTTTCGATCAATTTTACCTGAAATATAATCAGTTCACCGGAAACAACCGTTGACGACTATCAGCGGTGGATTCAAATAGGGAAATCGCCGGCGCCGATCCTCCGATTTCGCTCTTCTCAATTTTCTCTCCCTCGCGCTTTTTCTCTTCTGCAAAGTTGTTTGAACAGATCATCAAAGACCAGAATCTTTTATTATTGTTGTCTTTTAACCCCCATTATTATAGAATATGCGTTTTAAACACCCACTTGTTTTATATTTTTCATATCAGGTACCAACTTGTTAAGTTTTTTTATTAATGAATCGACCCCGATATTCCGAAATATAAACAATTCACTCCCCTTTTCAAATACTCTCTCCCATTTCATATTATTTGATCGCGTTGACTTGATACTTTCCTTAAGAAAAATTATTTATTAGCAATTTAATTTATTAACATAACCTTATAGATTGTATTTTGAAAATCTATATTTGACTACTAATATTTTATGCAGTTATTTAATGATTAGAATAAGATTGGAATCTTATAATAATTCTTTTTAATTTGCTAAAATAGACAAGTAAAATGAAAAAAAATATACATAAAATTGGGGGAGTAGTAATTTTCAATTATCAGATTCGACACACACCATTTGAATCGAAGGCGTAATTTAGACAAAAACCTTTGTCAAATTAATACACTCTCTGTCTCAATTTATAAATATGGCGGCCTTTTATTTTAAGATGTCTCATAATATTTAACGTATTTTATCTATAATGATATACGAAATATACAAATTCTATACATTTAGATCTATCTAATTAATCAAATAAGTTTTAATATATTGTATTTTGATGTAACAAACTATACTTTATACTCTCCACTCCATCTCGGTATCTTTCCTGGTTTTGGCACAATCAATTTAGATGTATCAAAGTCATATATAATTTACTTAATTAATAATGGTGAAAAGATGGATTTGTCACGTTTTGTTTGAATATGAGATAGACAATATAAGTAAACTCACGTAGGTGAAGAACTTTTAGTTGGACAAAGCATCAGTCTCAACATCAACAGAAGAAAAGAACTGACCAACCGCTGTTCAAGAGAGATCCGAAGGCTCGAACGCTTTTCATTTCACTACTATTATTAAAATTTACTTACGATTAAAATTATATATGTCGAAATACACCACTAACGATTCAAATGGTGTAAGGTACTTAAATAATATTACTAAGATCTTTTTGTAATCTAGTTCACTTTACACACTCTCCACTAATTAAGTGCTTAAATAGTTTACTTTAAAATTTAAAAAATACTAATTATTTTCTCTACTTTAATTTGGACTTGGGGCACACATAGAATCAAACTAATTTAACATGTAAGTAAACTGTTCCAAAAAAAGATTGTTCAATGATCAGTATTTTTAATTTGTTACAATTCTCAATTAGAATTTTATTACTTTAGACTTAAATCTTTTTTAATGTGTGTGAAGATCTAAAGCATTAAGAGGATTTGATTTGTAGATAGTTGAAAAATATTCAGATTCTGCATGCTGTAAAATCTAGTAATATTTTGCTTTTTTTTTCAACTTTAAAAGCTATGTAAAATTAGCAAAGCATATACTAATGACTTTTGTTGATCGTGAAATATGCTATAAAGTACTTTTATTTTGTCAAAATGATAAAAGAAAAATAGGGGTAAAGACATTAAGTGCACCCCAAAAAATAATGTTTTCTCCCACTTTCACACTCTTTATCACCTTACCTAAAAAAGTCATGTCGAGTGTGATGAACACAATATCATTTTAGTAGTTGAAAAGAAAAAAAAAAACCTATATATAAAGTGAGACCGTATAGACTTGACTTAAAGTAGACAATATTATACTAATGATTTGACGAAATGAGTATGGATTTTATAGAGTAATGGTGTGGAGGCCGATTTAGTCCTTTGGTCCGTCTACAAACAACTCTACTACTTCTATTAACTTAGTTCAAGGAGGAGACTTTGGGTACACAAACAAAATCTCACATTAACAATTGAAAAGACAAAGAAGTTGCATAAATAAGATACAGTGATACTCCTAATAGTATTGTATGAAGTCTTTCGAAAATGTTCATATAATTTTGACTCAAAAAAGATAATATATCACCATATTAAGAGCATCTGAAAAGTCATACTACATCATAAATGGAGACCTTAATGTGGGGTTTGAGTACACTCATTAAAGATTATAATTTGATACCAAAGTTCCTAATTTTACATCAAAAGAAAACAGGTTGAACCTTTTTTCTATAAGGTGAATTGGACAATAAAGTCAAAAGTAATGACATTCAACTCATCAATTGGCTGTTGAAAATTTTACCCAAATCTTTCATTCAAGAGAATATTCAGAAAAAATAACTTCTGAACAAAAAGTAAATAAAGGCATCAAAGTAAAAGTCAATCTTGCTTTCATCAAAATTATCATGAATTCTTGAAAACTAAGTAACTCTATAGTTTCATTTTTTTGTCTTACTAGTTTAATCACTTCAAAAGAAAATGGGAATCCAAAAAAGTCGAATGTGTGAGTTAGATGCATATTACTGATAAAGAGCTGAGATTTTTAAGTGGAGAAAAGTAACGGAGAGGATCATAGTGGTCGATAAGAGCACAAACCTTGTTGCATATGATGTGTGTGTGAGATACACGTTATAGATTTGAACCTTGTCTGAGTGGAGAAGAATAAAGACACGATGTTAAAAATGCTTGTCTATTTACAAGTAAATTTCAACACATTTTTATCTACTTTGGCAATACTGTTCCCCTCTCAGATTAGCCAAACAAAAATGGATGAGAATTTCTTCCCATGTAAAATGTACTTTGTCCCATCATTGAGCTCAAAAGCACGCATACCATGTCTTATAATACAGTTTACTTTTCTCTCTCATTCCGATGTGGGATTTGACTGAGGTGTCATATACTACACCACTTCTTCAGAAGTTTATCAGCCTAAAAGTCTGTCTGTCCGTCCTTCTCTTTGACCCGCCTTTCGGAGGTCACATCATGTTATAAAGATGGATGATTTTCTCTTCCCCCTTACATTTTCTACATTATGATTCATCTCACATTGTCCTAAACTACGTTAATTAAATAAAAAGTTGAATAAAGGAAAAACAAAAAGGGGTTATCTGGATTAAATTTCCAAATTGAAGAAGGAAAAAAAATGTTAACATATTTGCAACAGAGATTAGACTGTTGTGAGGTTACTCAATCTTTGTCTTGTTCTGTCTGGTGATAGATTTTCTTCTATGGCCTTTCTCTTGTTGTTGTTGTTGTTACTGTTGTCTTGTGATTTCTGTTGTTGTAATGTGTTGTCTGATTCTTGATTTTCTTCTGGTGGAACAACATATGTTATGTCTATTGATTCTTGATTGTCTTGTGTGACAATTATCTCAGGTTGTTGTTGTTGTTTGGGGCTTTTACATTTGGTTTTCATCATATGAGGTTTAAGTTTATTAACATCTGATAATCTTACTGGCTTCAAGAAAAATTCTTCTGCCCCTTCTTCTAAGCATCTGTAAATCAATCAATACGCAATTGAATCAGTCTTGGAACAACAGTAAAGTTATCGACCTATAGGTCACATGTTCGAGTCATATACACACACAAAAAGAGATGTATTTGATTGTTCTGTTCTTACCTACTGATTCTTGAAGGAACATTTTCAGATGACATAATGACTACTGGTATGTTCCTCAGAGATGCAGATTCCTGTTCAAAAGAACAAAGAAAAACTGTAAATTAACCAAAATTGGTCCAAGAATTAAACACTAGATCTAGATACAAAGAGAAACATAAAACGGGGAAGAGCGTAAGATCTATTGTACGCCTTGCCCTGCATTTCTGCAAGAGGTTGTTTTCACAGCTCGAACCTGTGACTTCTTAGTCACATGGAGGCAACTTTTCTAGTTACGCTAAGACTCACCTAAATACAAAGAGAAACATAAAAGGACAAGAGCATAGGATCTATTGTACGCCTTGCCCTGCATTTCTGCGAGAGGCTGTTTCCACAATTCGAACCCGTGACTTCTAGTCACATGAGGGAGTCATGTGGAGGCAACTTGAAGAAGAAAAAAAATGTTAAAGTAAAAATGCAACGAGGGTGTGTCAGAAACTCCAAAAATAGTGTTTTTTTTAAGAATCCGACACAGAAACATGTCAGATCCTCTAAAAATAGTGTACATCGGATACGACAACATTTTTGAAGAGGCTGAGCGAAATAGTAGAAAATGACAAGGCACATGACCCTTTCAATATCTAATAAGCACTATATTAGATATGCAATATTTGCTCATTAGATTCTCAAATGATCTCAAAAATTGAAAGGTGAGAAAAGGACATCAAGTCCAAGTGGGAGAAACACTTCAAAAAAAGAAAAAAGAAAAAATCTTTAATATGACAGAAGCAATTTATGTGGAAAATTTTGTTTTCAGAGTATTTTTCCAAGAAAGGAAACTGACAGAGAATTTGGAAAGAAAGAAAAGGGGAATATAGCAGCAAACAGAAGAAAAAAAAAAGAAAAGAGAAAGATAGAAAAAAAAAAAAAAACATACCTTAATTTTCTTTAACAAATCATAGCCTGTCATCCCAGGCATACAATAATCTGTTATAATAAGATTAATCTCCACTTCCTGCAATATTTCAGTAAACAATAATTAATTTTTCTGTCCAAATTTTCTTGGAAAATCAATGGGAAAGTTCAAGAATAATACAAAGAAGAGAAAATTCATTCAAATTCGTAGCTGCGTCTTACTTTCCCTTTTAGTCTGTTTTCAAGACAATTATGGTACATTCAATATATGTTTAGTTTAAGACTACGAGATCCAAAAATCCTTTTTTACTTTCTTGAATTCCGTGTCAATTTAAAACCAGACAATTAAATTGAAACAAAACAGTAAATTACCTGTTGGTTCCTAGGAGAAACACAAGGGTGATTCTGTTCATCATGTTCTTCTTGTAAACCAAGAAATTCCAAAGCTTTACTTCCAGAATCCACAGTAGTAACTGCCATCAACACAATACAAAATGCCCACACAAACAAAAATAAAAAATCAATACCAATATAAATTAAAAGTTAGTTAAAACCATTTTATTCGGTATCCAGTATTCATATTAGTCACCTGGCTAGTTCAAATGTCAGAAAATTATATACATCCAATAACCTTGAAAATGAATGATCTTGAACTTTTTAAACTCCGTCAAGTTGAAAAGTCAAAAGTGTTGCTCATTGGAGCAAAACTTATAATCAAAAGTTCAAAACCACTCATTTCTAATAAATTAGGAAGCATGAACTCGAGACTTCTGATTAAAAACAGAGATGAAATGAAAGAAGTTACCTTGGCAAGAAGAGATTCTAAAGAGTCTTTCAATGAGTTTTCTATCAATTAAACTATCATCAACAGCTAGAACATGAAACTGTAGATCTGCAGCTGCCATTCCCATTTTATTTTATTTTCAAAACAAAACAGAGAGAAAAAAAGTTGAAGTTTTTTTATTTCTCTCTCCAAGTATTTTTTTCCAAGCTGGTTTTTGGAGTTACAAGGCAAGAGAAGCAATAAGAAAGACCAATTAAATAATAGAAAGTGGAATATATATAAAAAGAATATGGATTACCAAAAAGATTACAAATTTACAACATGGGGTTGCCTTGCTTTTATAATATTGCTTGATAATGATGATGATTCTTGGAGTTTTTTGGTTTTTTTTCGTATATATAAGACCAAAAGAAAGAAATTACTAGAATAATATATTCAGTATATTTTTATTGATAAAATTTATAGAGAAAATAGAGTATACATAAATCTTATTGACTTGGGAAAGATAAAAGGTTGTTTATTAAAGATCTTCGACTTAACTAACTTTGAAGTGATATATTCCTCTAACCAACTAAAATTTAACTATTTCTTGTTCCATTTGTCATGACACTTTTCTTTTAGTCTGTTTTTTATTACATCTTTCTATATTTAGTATATTGTCTTATTTTTCATTTTAGTCGGATTGAAAAAGAATATTTACTTCTTCTTCTTTTATTAAGTAATTTTTTAGTTTTAATTTTTTCACATGATATATTTAAAATATAAGATGAAACAATATTTTGACAATTTTTTAATTTCAATTTTATTTGTTTACTTTTCTTTTAGTTCGTTTAAAAGGAAATGTCTTTTTTCGCTTAGCAACTCTCTGATTTAACTACAAGATGAAACAATATTTGATATATTCAACGTTAGTTTAAAACTACAAAATCAAAAAAATTCTTTACTTCCTTAAATTTTATTCATAATAAAAATCAGATTAATAAATTGAAATCCAACGAGTATTTATGTAAAAGAAATGCAAGTGGGAGTTGAAGTGTATTGGAGGGGTAGAGGGGATCCACAAAAATCCATCAAGAGATACAGGTGATGTAAGCAATGGTGGCCTTTTTTTTCTCTTGTGAAATTTAATTATGAGTGCTTACCTTATCTTTGAGACATCGCAATTTCTTTCAAGATTTGTTTCCCCATGTGTGCTCCTCCATCTCTATATGTTTTTCTCACCCATTATTATTCATGCATCTTACCTTTTCAAAAAGAGGCGAATTCATAATTTTAAGTTTTGACTTACTTGATACTAAAAATTAGAAGTATGGTTTAATAGATAATGAATAAGACTTTTTGTATATTTTAAGTGAAATTTCTTAATATAGATATAAATGATCAAAATCCAAAAGAAAATTCAAAATTGGATTTCTTATAAATTTATGAGCAGTCGCTATCATTTGAATGCGCATAGGGTGAAACTCTACTCCTATGTTAAATGGCTCACAAATTACACAGTGAAGGTAACCGCACTAGGCAAGTCCGGTGCGATGAGCTCAATCGAGAAGACAAATTCGTTGGCAAAAAATTTCGAATTTAAGACCTCTAGTCGAAGCTCAAACCACTAGGCCACCTCAAAGGGTGATTCATGAGCAATTTTGAATCGTTTCATATAATTCAAAGGCAAATTTGACTCAATAAAATAATATTTATATGTTAAAAAGCTTATTGTTAGTTAATAAAAGCGTTGATATTTAGAGGTTTACATCAATCATTTGTCTGAATTCATAACTTTCAAATATATAGTATTATATTGGAGCTCATAATTTAATAGTATAATAAGTTTTAATATTTAAAAGTTAAATCCATTAAAATTAAATTTTCAATCTACTTTTATTAATTTGACCTCAACTATTACCAAATAACAAATATGATCTGATTTACAAGATTTAGGGATAAATTTAAATCTTTTCCCCATCTATAACAAACAAAAAAGACAAATAAAATACATAAATATTATCATTTTAATGTCTATTTTTTCGAAAGAAGTCAGTATAATTTATTGTAATGAGATGGAATGAGTGGAGGCACATGTCTGGCAGATCATGGAATCTTCCAAACAATTTGACCAAGACAGAAAAAAATTACTCTTAAGTTTTTTTTTTCCGGATATAATACATAGATAAACATTTTAATTTGATCTTAAATAATTGAATATTTCAACTTCAAAAGATGCCTAATCTATTGAATACTTTAATTTAAAAAATAATCATCTAGACACCTTCAAAATTTATGTGTCAGGTTTATATTGGATGTCTACTAGACACATTGAAAACAAATTGAAATGTCTAGATACGTATTTTCAAAATTAATGTTACTATTGTTGTGGCAATATGGACAATGAGAAATAATATCTTCGATGAGACGTAGTTACTATTGTCGTTATATTTTCAACGCAATCTTTTCTTTTTTTCCAAAAAAAAGAAATGAGAAAGCTAATATTGTTAGGTTAAATTAATACATAACCAATTTTTAAATTTTGGCAAGATATTCTGATTAGACACTCAAACTAAGCTAATATATTTCAAAAGAATACTACAACTCTTGTTTCAACGAGACACTTTTGATTCAAAATTTGAGTAAGTAAATATAAATAAATTGTGTGTTCGCATACGTATCAGTGTGTTAGATAATCAAGTTAATCACACAATATATTATTTTCTTTAATTATACGCATTCTAGCATCATAAAATCTTAGACATTTTCTACCCGAGATCGATAAAATCAAATAGGACCCCACAAAAAGATTCCATCAAATAAGGAGAACCATATTATTAATTCAACTGATAATATTATTGTATCGAATAAATTATCGTCACATAAATTGGAACATAGTAAATTATGTAATTGACCAATGTAAGTTCACAAAGGTATGTGATAAGACAACCCAAAGACACATACAAGTACTTTACATTATGATAAAAACTATTGAATCTTTCACAAAGCCAAAGGAGGGAAAAAAGAAAAGAAAAAAGAAGATCATAACTAGACAAGGCAAATAAACAGCAATTAGGGTACATGGAGAATGACAAGTCCTTTTCAAAAAAAAAAAAAAACATAAAGATGAAACATACTACATGCAGTAAATTTAAAGCTATATTATTAATATAATACAAAGTTCTTTTATTTAATTTTGTGAGTTGGAGGGAAAATGAGAAGGGGTGGATTTGTTATCGGGAGATGAATTTATAATTTGAAGTTTATATATTTTTATAATAACTTTAATTTGATATAATGATAATTGAATTTACGGTCAAATATTTATAACTACATAATTATTTTTGTCATACATATATGTTTAAGATTTGTGTAAAAAAAATAATTATTAGATTCACGGAAACTCTCATATTACAATGAGATCCTTCATGTCGGTTATCACCGATGAGTGGTTGGAGGGAGAGTGAGTAAGGGATCAACCCAGGTGAATTCAGAATTTAAAGTATATAAATTCTTAAAGCTACTTCAATTTTAATATACAGTAATAATTGAGTTACATATATAGGATCTGAGTAAAAGTTATTAAATTTATCACGTGAATCCATATATCGACCTCTATCCCATCATGATCACAAACGAATGTGGTACAATTATAATTAGGAACCTTCTATTCTTAATAAAAAATCTCAAATTTGAATCCCTCACACCTCGAAAGAAAAAAAACTCTTTTTTTTGTTTCTCACCTGCAGCCTCGACTAAATTCGGACCGCACACTACAGGGCCCATTCGGGGGTGACGCTCCCAACAAGATTTTCTCCATACCCAGGGCTCGAACCCGAGACCTCTGGTTAAGGGTGAAACACTCCCACCAGTGCACCACAACCCATGTTAATAAAAACAACCTCTATTAGGTAGTGTTTTACCTTATCTACTCAATGCAATAAGGAAGAGTATTAATCTGTAGACCTAAGTTTATTATGAAGTCATCTACACCATCATTTTTTCTAAGTTTCACTTACGAATTATATTTAATACATTGTTATAGTTACTCAATGTGATTTCGAATTAATTGAACCAATAAATTTAGGATATGATATGATTAAAGAAAAATAGAAGGGGGATGGACCAATAATCCTACCATCTTTATTGGAGAAAGAAGAGTATTATCAGTTTTTGGTAACAATTTTGATTTGGAACAGATTGTGTCTACCTATTGAGGAACCATGCATGTTTTTATCATCCTATTTTTCATCATAACTTTGACCCTACCAATGTTTTTAAGGATATTCCCATCTAAAATGGATCCACAATATCAGATTTACTGTCTTTTTGTCTATATATTCTATATATTAATATTATACTCCATTCATTTCAATTCTTGTAACAATATTTGACCTACAAATGAAGTTTATAAAAATAAAAAAGAAATCACAACTTGTGATCTTATAGTTGTTATGACATTTTTGTGAATAATTTGAATCGTATCGTATCTTATTGTGTATTGTATTATATTGTTTTGTGGAGTATAATATTTGGATAGATTAAATTATGTTTCGCTATGAAACATAATTGATGATACATATTATAGATGAGAAATTTAAAGAATAAACATATAATATTATAAGAAAAGATAGGGTATGAATAGAATTTTTTTTTAAAAAAATAGCTACATTGTTGATGCATGGTCAACATCATCCAAATAAGCTATAATTGGGGTGGAGTTGGAAGCCGACCTATAATTTTACCAAATTTAGTAATTTTAGTTTATGTTTTATAATTATATTTAAAAAAATTACTAAATACGTACAAAATTCAATTATAAAACTTGACGTCGTTAAGCTAGAATTTAGAACTCATGATAGAGTTCAAATCTTGACTTCGTCTTTACAGTTAAAGATAAAATGATAAAATAAAGTTAGAAAAATAATATTTTCTTAAGCGAATTAATAAAGAAAGAATACCACATAAAATGAAACACATTTGCATGATATGATCAATCTTAGTAACTTTTAAGTCGATTGACACTTTAATTAAACTAATTTATGGCATTTTAATTATAGTTGAAGTTAGATATTTTTGTAACTAATCCACATGTTTATTAATAAAATATACAAGTATTTTACATCTTTTTACTCTCTTTATTTCGATTAAAATGTTTATATCTTTTTTGAAATAATATAACTAATCATCACATGGATTTATCACTTATTTATTGTCTTTTTAACTTGGTCCCCGATTATATTCTGGATTGATACAGAATATGTTCCTTCAATTTTCAGTTTTCTTTTTCTAATAATTGGTCCCATTTTTAGAATCCCAAAATATATACAAAATGGGTCCCTAAAGTCAAATGTATGGACCATTATATTGGACCTCCTTTTTCACTTTACCTATTAGGAGTTGAAATTATAATTATATTACCTAAAACTTGTTATTAGCATTCAACTATTCATTATTATTTAATTCCTCCGTTCAGACGTGTTTTCTTTACATTCCTCTTGATGTGTTTGACTGTTTCACCTTCATTATTGTCTTCACATATAATATCTCTCCGTTAAATATTTAATCTATTGATGTGTTTTTAATTTAAAACAATGACGATTTACGACTGAAAAATAAAAAAAAAAACTAATCAATTTTTTCTTGAACTCATAAATAATTTGAGACAATTATTTTTAAAAATAACGACAAATAATTTAGATGGAGAAAGTATTATTCAACCATGGAAAATCCTCAACATTGCCTCTAATAAGTTTCTGTCGTTCTCAGTTCAAATATAATTGATCATACTTTCGAATCGATTACTAATCATCTCCTCTGTATTTTGTAAGCTATTGTCTCACCAATTAACTGACGTGAACCCCTCCTCAAATAAATTTATTGATTAGGTTTGTATATAATATCATTTTATTGTAAGAATATTAAAAGAAAATTAAAGCCAATTATAGTAAGTCCTCCCTTCGAATAAAGTCAGCTCGTATTTTAATCTGAAAATCTCAAATGTGAAAATCCATTAAGCAATTAATTTTGAGGACTAATCAAAAGCCTTAAGCAAAATTGGATTTTATTCTCCTAATTAATTAAATAATAATATTATAATATTTGACTTATGTATGATATATATATATAAGGGGTTCAATAATGTCAATTAGTTGACATTATTGATATGCCTAATCTCTTATAAAAAAATTTAATCAACATGTCTCATAATATAAGGTTGGTCAATATATAGAAGGACGTGATAAACTCACACTCTTTTTAAACAAATTATTTATGATTAAATAATTAACATGTCTATAGGTAACACAATTTTTTTACCTTTGCTTACATATTATTTTTTTCATACTTTACTTGTAAGACGATTATACTGAATATGTTAGTATTGTTATTGTCATCTTTTCTCATAAATTAATTAGTTCGCGAGTAGACAATCGAACTATGCAATTTTTTCTGTCTAGTAAACCAAAAAAAAAAAATACAAATATATAAAAAAACTTGTCCACCAGAAGCCATGCTTGAATAATAAAATAAAGATATTCTCCATTTGTTAATAAATTAAAAAGAAGAAAATAAAAACAAAACATAGAATTAAATAGTAGTAGTAATGAGCTGGTGGAATTAATTGCTATATGATTAAACTAATTTGGTTCATTGAACCCTCCACTATAACCATTACTTTTAATTAATAAAGTGATGGGCTTGTACTTTGAGATCTTATTTTCTGATCATGCACCATTAAAATTATATATATATATATATATATATATGAACAACAATTAATAAGCCAGCACACCAAGCAAAATCAGTGGTTTCTTATTTATGATAAAACGTTTTTACGCGGTAGAGCCTCCTCAGAGAATATAAGATTTGAGTCGACATCCAAGCGCTTATGCCTTTGTTAAGAAGAATATATATTTTATGTAGAAAGACTCAAATTTTGAATCTTCAACTAAGCTAATTTCTTGAGAAACTATGTTCAGAACTATAGACCAACTACTCTAAGAGCAATACACATCCATAAACCGATTAATTACTAGTAGAAATAACATAAAAAAATTGTAACCAACCTTATTGAAAGAAGCAACCCCAAAGATTTGGAATGAAAAATGATTAGTGGTGACCATTGAATAAGTTTATTTTCTACTCAAATTAGGTTAAAAACACGGAATATATGACATGTATACATTCGATCCTAGGGTAAATTTATCAAATTGAATATATACATACACAAACATATATAAAGAAGAAAAATACCATGTTAAAACACAAATGAACTAACTTTTGACAAATATTAACATTTTTACCAAAGAAAAAACATAATTTTAGTAAAATCACGTTACATTTCATAGCTAATAACGCTTATAATACATTATTAAATAGAATTAACAATTTTTTTTATCATTAATTCATGTTATTTTAATTTTATAATGTAAAGGCTTTGAAATATTAGCCACAAAACCAAATACAAGTTATGAATTATAATTAATTTTTTTGGCTGAATATTTAATTTATTTGTTGATGGGAAGTAGCAACTAGTAACGTAGTTGTTATAAAAAATTAATAAAGTATGTATTTGTTAATTAAGGTACATTGCACAAAGCACAACTGATAATAAACTAGTACAAGTTGCTTAAGAGGATCTCTTTTGAGATAATCCAAATCTTAATCAAGCAAAATGCCAATTAATTTATTTTCTTGAGGTGTTAATCAACTAAATCCAGTTGTTAGGACATAGATTAATAGATTCCTCTTACATAATGGACAAATCGTGTGGGCTAATTAACTAATTAGCAATGGTGAGCTACAAATTACGATTCAAATATATCAAGGATAAAATTCCAAATCCGCCCTTCAACTTTGTAAAATTATCCAAATTTCCCCAAATAATAGTTGAGGTCATAACTCATATATACTGCGATCATAATTAATAAGAACTGTCCAAGATATATCCTTATTCACTAACAACGGAAATTTTCAACATATTATTACAAAAGATTAATATTGACCACCACAATATTATTGCATAAAGATTTAAAAGATAAATATTGTGTACCTAGGTTTATTGTTTTAGCATTAGGAGGTTGATGTGTAGCTTTGACATCACTATAAATGATCTTGAAAAAAAAATCGGTGGAGTTTTTGTAGATATGAAAATTTTGTTTGGTGATGCAATTATTCAGTGTTTGAGTTTCATTCGGAGATTTGATGCTCGAGGTTGGTTAAATTCAGCTTGAATTAATAGAGTTACTGTCGTTTGAGGTTTTGAGTATTGAAGAAAACGATGTTATTCCAGCGACCCCTTAATTCTTCAAGCCTTGGCAAATAGAGTTACTTAGAATCTGTGCTGATGAAAGATAGCAAGTAATCTATAGAATTAGTCGAGCCACACATAAGTTGGCTTGAGTTAAGAGGAAATTATATGAAATAGCAAACTATTAATTCAAATTAAATGTTATAGTCATAATTTCTTTTATTTGTAATTCGTAGCAAACATTCCATTTTTTTGCTCCGAAATATACAAATAGACCCATTCAGTATACATATGTGTTGTATAAAAATTAATTGCAGGACCCATTTATATACCGAATATACAAATAGAATTAATTGCAGGACCCATTTGTATACCGAGTATACAAATGTGTTGTATAAAAATTAATTGCAGGATCCATTTGTATACCGAAATATACAAATACACTCATTCGGTATGCATATGTGTTGTATATATGTAGTAATTTTGTTTATATACAATTACTATGTTTTAGTTTGTATACCGAAATATACAAATACAGATTTTTATGTATATGTATACCGAAATATACAGATTAATAGCCATAGCAATCATAAAGTTTGCTATGAAGTGCAATTATACAAACTATGGCTATAGCATACAAATATGATTTTTATGTTTACTAAACCTAAAATTTACTCTTGAGTTAATATCACAAAAAAAATTTGAATTAAGGTATATAAAGCATATTAATGGGCTTTTGCAATCTATTGGGCCTCAGAAGCTTCATTATATGGGCTTGGATAGAAATCTGGCTACTGGGCTTACAAGCTCCATAGGCTTTCCATAACGAGCCAATCTAACAAAACTCATGAACAATTGAATAACACATGCAAATTTTTGCCAATCTGACAAAACTTGTGAACAATCTAAACTTAAGTTATATTAATCAGTCATGACTTGTGAACGAGGTGAGTTTTGCTCATTTGGTACACCCTATACATACCATAGTTATCCCTCCCCTACCCCCAACGAGGCAAGTTTTGCTCATTTGGCACACCTATACATACCATAGTTATCCCTCCCCTACCCCCAACAAGGCAAGTTTTGCTCATTTGGCACAC
>JAJOOR010016864.1:0-12769 GCA_036250505.1 Solanum acaule
CCTTCACGACGCCAGAATAAGAATTATGGAGACAACAAGAAAATTGAGTATGATGTATCACATTTTTTGTTAAACTGATAAAGAATATGATATGATATGTCTTTAAATGAGTAATTTTCAGTTATAAAGTTAATTATGGGTAGTTGCTCATTGTATGGACGTAATGTAAGGATAGTGGATTATATTTAGAGTCAATTCCTTATTTAGTTTGTTGTACTTAAAGATGTATTAATGTATAAATAAAAAAAATAAAAAACTATACAAAAATATAGCGAAAAAGTGATATAAATTGTAGTCATTTATTGTACATAGCATACTTATAGCTATTGGTATTCATTAACCCTATAAATATAGTTATTTTTGTAAGTTGCTCTTTTTTATATTTGTATGTTATAGCAAAGTTTGCATAATTGCGCTCCATAACAAACATGTTATGACTAGGCTATTTCGCTATACATATATACAAAAGAAGCAATTGTATAATTCGCTTATTCGCTGGCTCCTCTTCAGATTTGTATAATTTCGCTGGCAGACCATTTGTATAAATTGTTGTCAGTCTCTCGTTTGTATAAATCGTTGAGAGTCTCTCAAGTTAATTTTATGTGTTTGTATATCTGTATAAAATTTGAATTTGTATACAATTGAATCGAAATAAAACGTTTGTATATCAAATATCGCTCTCTCTCGCTTTATACAAACATAAAGTATTTTGTATAATCTGTGTTTGTATAAAGCGAGAAAGAGAGAAAAGCAAAAGAGAACTGGACAGGGAAATATTTGTATTGTATAATTATAAGTGTATAGGACGAAGATATATGTATTTGTATATGTATATACAATTTTCTCTCGCTTTATACAAACAGAAACACAATTTATACATTTTTGTTTGTATAAAGCGAGAGAGGCGAGCGAGAGAGGGAGAGTTGCGAGCGAAAGTTTGAGGGAGAGAGGCGACTGGCAAACAGTTTGCTACAGGGCATAATTAAATCAAAGTGTGGTTATACCATTTAATTTGAATTAATAGTTTGTCATTATGTACAATTTTCCCTTTTTATTATTATTCATTGAATCTCATTAATTTAGGAGCTAATTAATTAGATATACCATCTAGTTTGTAATATTACGTATTTTTATCAGATTTTGATGCGTTCAGATATGTTCACATACGTCAAAAGTTAAAAGAACATATTTTCGCTAAAAGTATGTTTGTGAAAAATATATTTATAGCATATTTGATCAAGTTTTTGAAAGGTCAAAAATATTATTTTATGGAAGTGAAGTGTTTGGCCAAATTTATTTTTGATAGACTAAAAAAATGTAATTTTCCCTTTTAAAAAAAAATACTGTTTTGAATTTTTAAAAGCATTTTGAGAAAAATATACTTAAAACACACTTTTAAAAAACTTCATCAAATACTAATAATTATTGAAAAAATGTTTTTAAAACTTATTGATCTTTTTTATAAATTAAAAAAACACTTTTTTTTTTAAAATGGGGAAAGGTATAAAATGCCTCTCAACTATTTGAATTGGTATAAAATTATCCGTCATCCACTTTTCAGCTCCCAAATATCTTTGACGTTAACCTTTTAACTTGAAAATACTCTTATTTCAAATTTGTCAATTTCTGAAATTCTGTCAGTTTCTTTTGAAGGGGAAAATAGATTAAATAAAACAAAGGAAATTAAATAAATTAGATTAAAGAAGACATAAATTACAACAATTGGTGAAAGCTGACCTAAAACGTAAGAACAATCATCCATTAAAGAAAAAACATATATACTTGCAAGTCAATTCTACGATCCTGTTTGCAACAAATTTTAAATATATAAAAAATAAATCAATCGCAAACAAAATCTATAAAAAAAAAGAGAATGTTATTGATAAATAATCTAGGTATAAATTTGTTCCTTGAAAAAATAATTTATACTTCTACGTTTTTTTCAGAAGACAAGTTACAAATTTCTATTTTCACTTAACCAAGTATCTCAACTTTCCAAAATAAACATTATCTGGAATCATAAAAAGAGCAAAAAAAAAAAAAAAATTAAAAACATCTTCATACGAAGTGATTACGTCAAATCAATAAATACATAAAACATACTTGAACATACACAACTATCAACTATATTGGTAAATATTTACCTTACTACTAATTTTTTGTAGATTTTTCTTAACATAGAAAATAAATCCCACCTAATCATATCTCTGTTTGTTTTTAAATAGTAAATTAGTTAGATGAAAAACTTATCTAAAGAAATTTCACTCTAAACTTTGGTTTAACTTTTTACTAATATAATACAAAGTGACTCAATCTCTTGGGACAACGTAATTTTTGTTTCCCTTTATTTTATTTATTTATTTGGGTGGGGTTGGGTTAAGAGGTGTAAATGAATTTTTTTTCAATAATTATCAACAATAATGATGACAATGATAAGGTTGATAATACACCTATTAATGAAAGATTAATTAGTGATAATCTTGTACGTATATTATTAGTTGATTAGTCTGATACCAGACACAATTAGCAAAAGTTGATAAGAAGATATGATTGTGTCATTTGTGTGCTAATTAACAACTAATTTCCAAAGATTAAGCTTTTGTTTGGGCCTAATATGTCATTACAAAAGGGTCAATTAGTAAATTAAATTAATACCAATATACCCCACCTCTATCCTCAGATGCATGAACCAGGTTTTATTTTATTTAAAATATAATTAATAATCTTTTTCACTTGATTTTGTCACACAATCCAGCACATAAATTTGATAATATATATATATATATATATATATCATTTTTATTACTATTTCCCGAGGGGTGGGGTGTTCATTCGATCCCTTTAGTAAAAGAATTATACTTTATATTCGATTTTTTTTAGTTTATAAATATGTATATAAATTTTGAATCTCCTAAACACACGACAAGAGGTTGATTTAATGAGTTTAAAATTAAAATTCACTTTGACGTTAAAAATTCAAATCCCAAGTACTATTTTTTTTTTTGAATTAATCGTTATTTATAGAAAAAAGATTGAAAAAATCGATTCAAAATTGTATATTTATCTCTATTTGAAATATATCAGCCAAACTAGTAAGTGGATGATGATGCGGTGACACGTGGTGAGGATGATAGGGTACATTAAATCATTATTTTTTGAATTTATTGTTACTTATTTTAAATTGAAAAAATTGATTCAAAATTGTATATTTGTTTCTATTTTTTCCAAATACTTATTTTTACTCATTAAGTAACAATAAGGGCATTTTGTTTATTTCACCTAATTTTAGAGCATTTTTACCTATTTTCTGAAAAAGTGAGTAAAAATTAGAATTTTAGATATTTTTCAAAATTTGAAACTTTTATGATCAAACATTGATTTTCAAATAATGATATTTTTTTTCTCGAAAAAGCTTTAAAAAATTCTCATGAAAAGTTGTTTAAAATTAAAACACCAAAGTGTTGAGATAATTATGGATAATAATGAATTGTGGCCGATCATATATTTCGACCAATCCCACAATGAAGGTGCCCTTTTGTCTTTTAATTAAAAAAATAAAATAGATTAATAGTGATGGGTCACAAAAACGTGGGGTAAAATGGGTACTATTAGATCCTCTAATTACTTTATTACAATAGGTAATTAAATATATTAATTAGATTATGGAGCCACATATACCCACCGTTCTATATATTATAATATTATAATAAATAACATTTCATAATAACGATCAAGTTAATTATGTTATATTTTTTTTTTTTATAATAATATTTCATTATAGAAAAAAATAAATAAAATTTACAATGTTAAAAATAATTATCACTTTAGAATTTCAAAAATCAAAATTAGAAATTATTTTCAATTATATTTTAATATTAAAGAATCAATTCTTTTTAATACTGCTTAATTCTTAAAAAATATTTAATAAATAGGAGTTACTGAGTAAAACACATCTTGTATTTATAACTTTTCTAAATGGATGTGAAATGAGCTAAGACAACAGTTATAATAAAATAAAGAGAGTATGTAAGTAAATAAGAGAGAAACTTGAATACATATGCCCAATATAAATTCGTACAGGCCAAGGAGAAGCTTGCTATCGTAATCCTTTCTCTCGATATATATAAAAAAAAAGTGACGAACTCATTTTCGACTTTGCAAAAACAACTTCAAGAAAAGAAAGAAAAAAAGTTAGTAGGAATATCATTTTAAGCACGTTTTCCTTAATGGACAAAAAAAAGGTATGGCTTTTAAGGAATTTCCGACCACCAAGGAGGAACACGAGTATTAGCCTTCTTGGAAATTGGTTAAACCCCCCCAAAATGTGCAAAATGTTATTTTAGTATTATTTTTTTGTATTTTTGATTAGATGTTTGATAATTATTTTAAAATTTGATGAAATTTAAATTCTCATAAAAAAAAAAATTACATAAACGTTTGTATCTAGTAAATTTCGAATTTAAAATCTCTAGTTATTTGATACTGACTGATATTTTCTCTCAACAATCAATTTGAGAGATAGAGGACCATATATCACATGTAAGGTTTAGTAGGCTAAGGTTGGCAACAAGTTAAATCATCTTTATGTCTAGTCAATATTAAAGTTCAATTAAGGCTAAACATACACATTTTAGGACTAACATGAATTAAACAAGTGTTGGGGATTGGCCAAATCATTTTTAACGGCAATGTTTAGATTCCACGAGGTTTAAGAAATAATATAAGTTTGTGTGTACATCGTAGTTCTCGAAAAAGCAATCAAAAAGATTCTAAAGTATTTTTGAGATTAGGTATTATTTCCTTAATGATCATGGTACTAAATATTTCCTAGCATGATGTAATTTGATTTATAATGAGCATGATCTCTTACTATTAATCGAGAAAATCTTCATTTTGAAATTTGAATAACAATTGAATTTGTAAAAAAGGATTAAAAACAAGTGAATTAAAGCTGATAAAGATTTTTATCTTTTAGATGAACCAACAAAGTACATAGAGACTAAGTACCAAAATATATGTTGTTCAAACAAAAGGAAAAATAAATTAGGGAAAAGATGGAGGGCCTTCTTTCATTAGAACCATAAAATGGATATTGTCATCTTTTCAAGGAGAGACTTTAATACCCCTCTCTTTTTTGGTAGGGCTCTTTTATCGTCCAAAAGGTCAGGTCTAATTCATAATGTGAAAAGACTACACGTTAGTTTTGAAAAGGCTATTTGATAGCCCGTGACTCACCTCTGGTTGTGGGCTCGAGGCTAATTGGAAGCAGACTAAGTTAGATTTGAGGTTGACTATTGATCTGCTTGAGGGACAATTATGAGAGTGATCCAACTGTAAAGTGATTTGTTTTTTGGAGAGATATTGCAGGTTATCAGGTTACAAAGCGATCTTTGGCTGTATCGATACGATAACCGTCCATGTCATGTCGAGGACTACAATCCCAAGATTTTTTCGGGCTGAGGTGAGAGGAACCAACATCTCTTCGATTTTGCTTCAGCCACATATCGTAATTTAGTTTGTTTGTTTGTCAAGAGTGGATTTCACCTCATATAGATAGTCCTCCACTTTTCAAATACCTAATAAAATATATATGTGAAGTGGTAGAGTTACCTATCATAACTCAAATATTTAAACAAAATCTACAATCAAGTTTAAAGGGTTATCAATGTAATTCAATCTATGAAAATATATAAATTCAGAATTCAAAGTCAAAATTTAAATTTAAATTTAAGAATAACGATTATAAGTGATATGTCTAGATTCTAAATCTAATATTCATATATATTCAATAAACTTCCTGTAACAAATAACTTATGTAAACAAAACTTACTAAGTTCATCTAAACTTATAATCTAACTTCTGGAAGTATTTTTGTAATGTCCACATCCACCACATGACTCAAGATTTACTGACATGAAATTTTGAATCATCAGTTGAGGTAAAGAGCAAATTTGTGTCAGCCATAGATCACATGATGAAACTAGAAACTTGAACAACCTTGTCCACCTAATATGGGATGGGTCAGTGTAATAGAAAAAAAAAACCCATTCTTTGTGAAAGTTCCATGTACAAAAGTGTCTAGCACTTATTACTTCATCACTAATTTCCCAAGTTGTATGAGTGTACAAACTCCATAAACACCACAACTATGTCCTTGACACTCTTCATAATTTATTGTACTCTGTACTCATCATCAATGATTCAATACATGTGTGGGAGAAAGTAGACAAAGAAGGTTGGATGAGATTTCTCTGTGTACAACGACATATTCAGAATTAAAACTTATAAATTTTTATATTAAACTCAAGTTAATACTTCATTTGTTTTAAAAAGAATGACCTACCTTTTGGTCTGTTTAAAAAAGAATGACATCTTTCCTTTTTTTGTCAACAATTTAATTTCAATTTTCGACGTGATATGTTTAAGATCACAAGATTAAAAAAAACATTTTAATACATTTGACATAACTTTAATTTAGGACCACAAGATTAATTTTATTTATTTATTTATCTTAAACTCCATGTCAAATCAAACTATGAACTTCATTGCTTGTAACTAAAAGAACTTTATGATAATTCATTGCTAGTTAAGTAGGATTAGTGATGAATTCTGTTATTTAGCTATAGAATTTGACCCTTGCTAATTCCTATATATATGGACAAAAACTACTCAATTCATATGAAGTCAAGAACTTAATCAGAAGATTTTGCATTTGAACTTCAAAAAAATGAAGAAACTTCTATAGAAAGCACTTCTTCGTTTATAGAGAACTCTATTTGTTGGAATTCAAATTGATCATCATAACATGTGTTGTCTGATTCTACTGGTATCTCTTGCACTTAATTAAGTGGATAGTTAATCAGAAGATAACTTTAATTCGCCCAACTAATAACTCATATATGACAATATTACATAACAAATTACTGATTTCAACTTAAAAAGAGGAAATAGATAAATAAATTAAAAAAAAAAAAAAAAAAAGGCCCAAAGGAGTCAAATTAAAAAGTCACTAACAACCAAAGTGCATGAACCCAAAATCCCAAACTTGACTCCTAAAATACTCTATATATACCTTCCAACTGTCTTACTTCTTTCCCCATCTCCATCCCCGTTTCTTCCATTCATCTAAATCACCATAACTCCATTCCTGCAACTATGCCTACTTCTTCACTTTTTGTAGTTTCAAAATGCATAATTTACCCAGATCATCATCAATCTCTTAATAATACCTTAAAACTCTCTGTTTCTGATCTTCCTATGCTTTCTTGCCAATACATTCAAAAGGGTGTTTTGTTAACTCAATCTCCTTTTGAATCTTCAAATTCCCTTATTTCACATCTCAAAATTGCACTTTCTAAGACCCTTTCCCATTTCCCTCCACTCGCCGGCCGATTAATTACTGATTCCGATGGGTATGTTTACATCATCTGTAACGACGCTGGAGTTGATTTTGTACATACCAAAGCACCCCATCTCATGATTTCAACTCTTGTTCCACAAAATCAATCTGATATTCCCATTTATTTCAGAAAATTCTTCCAATTTGATAAAACCCTTAGTTATGCTGGCCATGATAAACCTTTAATGGCGATTCAGGTTACCGAACTAAACGACGGCGTCTTCATCGGGTGTACCATGAATCACGCCGTCGTTGATGGAACTTCGTTCTGGAATTTCTTCAATACTTTTGCCGAATTTTCAAAAGGGGAGAAGAAGATTACTAGGCAGCCGTGTTTTAGTCGTAAAACGGTGTTTGATTCACCGGCGGTGCTTAAGTTCCCGGAAGGTGGACCGTCGGCGACTTTCTCCGGCGACGAGCCGTTGCGTGAGAAGATCTTCCATTTTAGCCGAGAAGCTATTTTGAAGCTCAAGCTCAGAGCTAACAAAACGGGAGTTAACGGTAAAACTAACGGAAAGATAACGCCAGTTAATGATGAGCCGGGTTTGAAAAACGGCGCGGCTGTGAAGAATTCGGCTTTGGAGATATCGTCTTTCCAGTCGCTGAGTGCTCAGCTGTGGAAATCCGTGACGCGGGCTAGGAAATTGGAAGGGAACAAAACGACGACGTTTAGGATGGCGGTCAATTGCCGACATCGGTTGGAGCAACGGATGGATCCGCTCTATTTTGGGAACGGGATCCAAAGCATCCCAACCATTGCTTCGGTTAAGGAGTTGTTATCTAACGACTTGTATTGGAGTGCGAATCAGCTACATCAAAACGTAGTGGCGCACGGTGATATCACCGTTCGCCAAGGTGTAAAGGATTGGGAAAGTAACCCTAGGTTATTTCCTTTAGGAAATTTTGATGGGGCAATGATTACTATGGGAAGTTCACCTAGGTTTCCAATGTACGATAATGATTTCGGGTGGGGCCGACCGGTCGCGGTCCGAAGTGGCATGGCTAATAAATTTGACGGTAAGATCTCCGCCTTCCCCGGACGAGAAGGAAATGGAACCGTTGATCTTGAAGTGGTTTTGGCACCCGAGACAATGGCGGGACTCGAAGAGGACATGGAATTTATGCAATATGTTTCTTAATGGTGTTTATTAATGTGCAAAAAAAAATCGAGCTAAGGTGTTTAAAAGAAAAACTTGTAAGTTTATATACGGTGCAAGTTTAAATGGTCATTTCACAATTATGTTTTATGTAACAAAATGTGTGAAGGTTTAAATTGAACAACGCTTTTTCTAGGTAATGGGAAAAAGGATCGAAATGTGCCACCGAAATGAACCTTGAAATCATGAAGGGCAAAAAGGTTTTTAAAAAAAATATCCACCCTTCTATTTTTAGTGGATTTATTCATGTGGTAATTGACCTATTTAAAGATAATGAATCATTAAGGTGAATTTATTTAATCTTTTGAGGGCTCCTTGTGTTTGTTTTTCATTTTCATGAATAAAGCTACAAACAAAGGAATAAATATTGAATGGTCCCAAATAGAATATTTGGGGCCCTTTCAGAAACAACTAACATTTGATTGTTATTAAGCCACCGTAACTACAGTTTCTATATATACAATATGTCGTTATAATTTGAGTATACTATGTAGTGTATTAATTATATTCTTTGATGAATATAACTAACAATTATAAATACAAAATAAATAATTTGAGTTAATTGTACAGCATGCTCTTTTCAAATATGATAATTGAGTTTAAATCACTCCTTAAAGTATCCAAATCTTCTCAGGATCTTTTCAATTATGATAAATAAACTAAAATACAAATATGATAATTGGTAATTGATCTTTTCAAAATATGATAATTGGTATCTTTTCAAATATGATAATTGGTCTTTTTTCAAATATGATGATTGATATAGGAAACTTAAATGGTTACAATGATCACTTTTTTAAAAATATAATTGATAACATTTTAAAGATACAAATATAAATGGCAACTTTTAATGGTACATATTTTTGTCCATGATATAAATATAAATATTATCTTTCAATATACAAATATAATTATACAGGATATAAGGTTGAAGGTAGAGATGTATCTTCGAAAATACATAATGAAATAGGTGTCAAGACACTCTTGACATGCATATAAATACATATCATATACGTACTTTTTTATATATATAAATACAAATCATTGTTAATGATACAAATACAAATGTACCTTTCAAAAATTCAAATACAATCACACTTAAAAAGAAAAATACAAACACACATAAATTCAATATATTTGTATAAATTCATAATGAAGGCTAAAATACAAAAAATGAATAATAGAGAGAGAAAGAGAAATATCAAATAAGAGGAGTCAATTCCCTAAATGGTCACCCAAGTTTATGGAATTGCCTTAAAATATCATTTATGTTTCATTTAGGACCAAAATATCACTTAATTATCACTATTTTCCTCCAAATATACTTACCACTTCAAAAGTCCCCTCTCTCAAAGTTGGTATGCCATGTCATTGAAACCTTTTTTAAAAAAATAATAGACTTATTTAATTAATCAAACTCAATTAACTAAAATAATGATCTTGTTGTTTTTTAATTTTATATATATATATTAGTTTATTGGGAAGAAATTTTCAGACTTAAAAATCTTTTATCATAATTAACTTTTTATTTTTTTATGCTAAAGAATATTTTTTTTTGTTTAAACTTACTATAATGTCATCAATTTTGAATACTTATAAACACATATATTCAAAAAATATTGATATATAAATCACTGATCAAAATTAAATTTAAAACAAAAGTTAAATAATAAATTTCTCCTTTTTACCAACTATTTTGTCAACCTTACAAATTTATTTGAATACTTTTATGAAAAAAATTACTTAAAATTTTCAAATAATTTACTTAGAGATTTCAAAAATTCTCAGGTAACAATTGCACACAAAAAAAAATTCATTGAATTTTATTTGGTAGAAAAATATGAAGGAATTAGATATTTTAAAAGTATTTTTTTTATAATCTTCATAAACTCTCACGTAATTTATATATTTGTTTTGTAGAGGCATAAGTTTAATGAATTAAATAGGTCTATTATTCTTTTTTTTAAATGATGATTTAATGACATGACATATCAATTAGAATAGAAGGAGACTTTTGAGGTATTAGTATATTTTTTTGGGGGGAAATAAATTAGTAATAATATTAGTCACTTCCTATTTTTTTTTAAAATAAAATATTGTAAGCATGAATTTCAAAGTACACAATTAATTATATTGTAATAGTTAATTGACATTTAATATTATTGATTCATTATACCGTTTATGATTAATTGATGTAAGTTAATATTCATGAGTGATTTGCATATCGATTTTTTTTTTTTTGAATATATGTGTTTATAAGTATTTAAAATTGATAACAGTATAGTATATTTTAAAACTCTATTTATTCATAGCATAAAAAAATAAAAAAGTTTAATTATGATAAAAGATTCTTCAGTATGAAGTTTTCTTCTTAATAAACAAATATATATATATATAATAAGATTATTATTTTAGTTAAATGAGTTTGATGAATTTAATAAGTCTATTATTTTAAAAAAGACTTTAATAACATGGTATGCCAACTAGGAGAGAGTAAAGTTTTTAAAGTTTTAAGTATATTTGGAGGAAAATAGTGATAGTTGGGTGATATTTTATTTCGAATTAAACATATTAATGGTAAATTTGCTATATAATTAAAAGATTAACTGTGAATCGTATCGTAATATTTTTAAATTATAGTTGCATATCATATGTATTTAGCACATGTTTTGCTATGTTGCGTAGTTTTCTCGTAGGAATTAGTTATATAGGGTTTAGTTTCAAATATTGCTTATTTCACCTTCTATTCCGCATAAAAATAATATATAAATTTCCTCAAAATTGATACATGCATTAATTATGCAGATTTTTAAATAAATATTATATTAATTTTAAATTATTTATTTTCTAAACCAATTATTAAATATAATATTATTTATACAAAATTTAATACCTCATAGCTCGTCTTTAAATCAACTACCAAAAATCCCATATATCTTATTTAGATTTTCAACTCTTTTTTTTTTAACTTTTAAAGTAAAACGCAGTAATGTATTTCTAGACTCTATTTTTTGTTGTCCAATTTTATTAAAATATTTTAACTTCAATTACGAATAAAATTAAACCAACAAATTGACAAATATCGCTTTGTTCTGAACAATGAATCAAACTCGAAAAGAACACAACTTATTAACATGAACACAAATTAAAAATATAATACTATATTAAATAAATCAGTACATGATTTGATTCATTTTGAGAGTAGAATATGCAGCTCACTAAATTCAAATAAACACTTACAACATGTACATGAGTTCAATTTAAATACATAACAGCACAACAGACCTAGTTTTGAAGTCTACATTGTACAATCAATTGACAACAAATATCATAATACATTTTCAGGTCAATATTCTACAAACACATCTTGATGCAAATCTATGAAGGATACACCTTACAAAAAGCATAGAAAGACAAGTTCTATGCTTTCAGAGGAAAGGATCTATTACCTATACTCGACTTCTGGAGCTGCGAATATACGCTGAAACAACCATTGAAATGGTCTCAGGAATTGTGCTTTTTGCTTCCTCCAGAACCAAATGGCTGCACTGTACTGTTCGTTACGAATTGTTCTTGTTGCAGCCTTCCAGTCATATTTCTCCATTTCTACGCGTGCAGCTTTTCCCATGGTTTCTCTCAATTCAGTATCGCGCAAAAGAGGCACTAGTTTGCTCATGCAGTCGTCTAGGTCCCCAGGAGTAAACAGGTATCCAATCTTTCCCTGCTGATCATCAGGGATGATGTCTGGAACTCCCCCGGCACGGGCAGCCACTACAGGAAGTCCTGACGACATGGCCTCCAAAACGACGAGCCCCAATGTCTCTGACTCTGAAGGCATAAGAAAAACATCTCCACTGGCATATGCTTGGGAAAGCTCCTCCCCTAGTAATGTACCTGTGAACACGGCAGGCATGCCCTGAAACATTTTCTCCAACTCCTCCCTACAAGCATGAACAGAACGATAATTTTACAGCTATTCTATGTAACGAGCTTTGATGAACAGAAGAAGAATTGGTAGAAATTCTCATAGGTGAGGCAAATCAAATCTATTGCGCCTCATTATAATGTTGAGAAACCATGAAGCATTTTTCTCTAGGACACTTTTTAAAAACATTGAGGAAATTCATATCATAAACAGCAAACATCTTCAAGGTATACACATTCTTGGTTAATTCACCCCCCCCCCCCACCCCCCACCCCCCTCTTCTACACT
>JAJOOR010016865.1:0-17877 GCA_036250505.1 Solanum acaule
GGGGAACACGTGTACCCTAGTTATTTCTCTTATCTTGATAACAACCAAAGTTGAATTTAATTATTGATTACAATATTAAGTCTTACTATTTGTTTCACACAAGCACAACCCCCCTTTTTATTACCTGTTTCTGGAAATAATTGTTGGTTAAAAGTAAAGTCTAAACCATTTTCCTCGTGGGATCGATCCCAACCTACAAGTTGGGTTCTTTACTTGATAACGATCGCTTATGCTTCTGAAAGGAGGTGTAATTTGAGCGTATCACCCCCCTTCCCTGAAAAAAATTGTTTTTCAAAAAGAAAAATCAATTTTTTTTCTTATCCAACCCATTCCTACACGGATCACCTATACCTTAAGAAAAATATTAATGTCACTTTTATTTCTTTTATAAATGAGTCTCTCTTACCCATTTTACCCATTTAACTACCCACTTTTAAATGGGTAATATGAGTTTGACTTTTTTTTTACCCATTTTAAATGAGTTGGGGGTAATTTGAATGGATACCCATAGAATTACCCATTTTGCCATCTCTAGTCATTCACAATGAGACCAAACTACATAGAGCTTTTAGAAGGAGCAAAGAGGGGAGGTGTGAAAGCATATTTGACTACAATACCAAGAAAGTAGCTTTTCCTCTTTGTTGGAAGGAAGGATGATAACTCTCCTTGTTAGTAATGATGGATGCTATGATATCAACTATTAACTTGAGGAAAAGAAGCAACAACTACGACTTACGAGTTGGTGTTGTTTACGTAAAAGGATGGAGAACACATACATCACACACTATTTCATTGTTGTCTCATATCAACTCATGAAACCTTGTGTGCTTTTCTTTTATATATTTGTGGTATTTGAACCACCTTGCACACATCTTAACTAATCCATCCGGCATCCTTCCTAACCCACAAGCATAGATTGCCAAGATAAGCATGCTCATTAAGGTTGGAACAATGAGCACACAAAGTGTTGTATGGAATTCAAACTTGAGATTTCCAAATTATTACTCTAATGTCTCAACCATTAGGTCATCCGCTTCAAGACACGTGTGCTTCCTGTTAAATATCATGGTGTTTCCAAGAAGATGGTAAGTAGGGTCAAGCTGGGGTTACAGAAGATTGACAGAGAAAGGAAAGGCAGATTGGTGAACTACACGGTTGCATCCTCTGAGACTTCTTTTTTTTCCTTTTGGTTGATAAGAGTGTCCTTTGAGATTAATTGGATTGAAAGAAATAGAAGATTGTTTATGATGGTAAGAATGATTTGAAAAAGTTGTAACTTGTTTCTCTCAGGTACACTATAGGTGTAAGAATTCCCTCTTTTATAGATAGTTGAGTTAACTTGTTATTATTAATGAAATTCTTCACCTGATCAAAAAAAAAGTTGAGTTGACTCAAGAAGAAAATGGTTGAGCCATACCCCCAATTCAAACATCTGTTTTGTATTTGTGTGTCATTAATGAAATACTTACATTTCTCAAAAATATAGATATAATTACTTCATTAAGTGGTAACCTAAACTACATCCATAAAAAAGGAAAGCCATAACGAGTATGAAATGCACCACAGAAAAAAAATCATATATCTTGAATTCCCGTACTTACCTACTTTTGTCAGTTCTGAGTAGGAAAAAAATTATAGGCAAAGATCCATCGGCTTTGGTAATTCTGAAGGCAACAAGAAGAAATATGAAGATGAAACCCATTACATTAATTATGACCAGAGTCCGATTTATACAAAATGGTCCTATAAAGATTCAATTATTAACATATGTTCTTTACTGAATTACTTTTTTTTCTTTGGAAATGATAACTTTTCTTTCTTACTGAATTACTCCAAGCAATTTCATGCCTTCTCTTTCATAAAGTTCACATAACTTTAACATCGGTTGGAAAATTAAATATCAAGTCATTCAAAAGCCCTTTTAAGTAAAAATCACAAAGAAAGAGAAAAACCCTTTTGAGCTGGTACCTCTCCCTAGCTCATGTAGTTAACAACATAGCTGCAGAAATCCATTCATGCAAATGTCAATGAAGAACAATTAAAAGAACTAGCAAGAGGGGGAAGGGGGCGAATAAAGGCATTAGCACCAGCACTTTCACAAAATTAGATTCTAACGACAGACTGCCAGAAACAGAAAGTTCGAACACTTCTGAAACATCTAAGATACTATAGGAGTATAACTGATTGACATTGTTTTAAAGGCTAATCGACAATTAGTTCAAGCTATTGTTCAAGTCTTTCATTAATTTTGAGCAATGATTTGACATTTTCAAACTAAAGATGCTAACCAAATTCAAGAAAATGAGCACACTCCTACCTAAGGTAGCCAAGGACAAAGAGTATTCGAGATGGATTTCAGGACCTAAATTCCAGGGTAAAAATGTAGATACATTTGCAATAACATAAGGGACAAAAGAAAGTAAAGAACAATCATCAACCTTATTGTGTCTTCTTGGCAAACCAAAATGCAATCTTGAGAATTCCAAAGTTACCTAAGTACAGAAAAACCAACACCCATTTAACAAAACAAAAACAAAGATCAAATTGATTCAATGCAAGTTCATTGGGTAATGTAAATCAATTAACAAAAATAGGGGAAAGATGAAAGCAACTCTGGAAATTACAGAGAATAACAAGCAAAAAACACAGTGAAGAGACACAATCATCAACTTAGATATCAACGAAGCGTTACAGTTATGACTTATGAGTAAGGGGAAGTCCCAACTGAGAAACACTAGAAAACAAGAGTAAGTACAGGTCAGATTTTGTTGTCCACTTGACACTTGTCCTTTTATCTGTTTCTCTTTTATGTTCACTTCTGTCTTTTAGTTTACCAGGAACAAGACAACCAGAAAGTAGAGATGCGTGAACTGAACTAATATACGGATCAATTTTTGGCCATTTATATATGCCCCGCGGTGGAGGCTTGACTAAGAATTCTAGTCACAATGGACTAAGATTTGGACCAGGCCAAACAGACTATTTTGGTTGGGGACTTGGGGTTATACACCACTTTGTAATTATACAGCATAGTAAATTCGAAAACTTAGAATGTCTGATATACTTTTTTTATCAGAAAGATATATATAATTGCTTAATTAAGTATAAATGTATAATCTCACTCACCTATTCTTCACCTCTAAAAAGGAAGCCATAACGAGTATAAAGGCATCCTAGCCAAGATCATCTACCACTATCTTCATGTACTTCTACTTAATTACTTCTTTCAGTTTCCAAGTAGGAAAAAATTGATAGGTGAAGTAGTAAAGACCAGTCTTCTTTAACATTCCTGAAGGCAACACGAAAGATGAAGATGAACCCCATAAAATGTAATTTATGTCCACGATTACATTATGATCCATAACGAAATTCAATGGGAATGGTTCTTTAAAAGAGAATGACTAATAAGATCCTTTTTACTGCATTAGTAAGTAATTTGATCTCTTTTTCTCTCTACAGTCTACGGTTCACATTACTTCAACATCTGGTCGCAAAATTAAATATCAATCACATATTATGCAAAAGCCCTTCTCAGTATAGGACACAAAGAAACGAGAAAAACACTTTTGGGCAAGGACTAGCTGAAAACAGATCTCCCTAGCTCATCTAGTTAACAGAGTAGCTGCATAAATCCCTTCATGCCAATGTCACATGAGAACGAGAAAAGAACTAACAAGGGAAAGGAGGGGCAATCAAACACATCATCATCACTAAACTAGAAATTCCGATTCTAACGAGAGACTGCCAGGAAGAAAAGGTCATCATATCTTCTCAAACATCTAATATATTTAACAACACAACATGTGGACATTGTATTAAAGACTAATCTACAATTAGCTCAAGCTATTTCCCAAGTTTTCCATTAATTCATAGCAATGATTGGCCTCTCTGCAAACTTGAACACTTTGACCCAATTCAAGAAAAAGTTCACTCCCATATCCTATCAAGTCTAGTCACCTCCCCCAATTCTTCTTCGACCTACCTCTATATCTCCTAACTCCTTCTGTAGCCAACCTCTTGCACCTCTTCACTGGCACACCCTAACACCTCCTCTTCACATATCCGAACCATCTCAACCCGATAATCCACTATAACATTGTTCTTAATCATTCTTCTAGTATACCTACACATCCATATAACTTTGCAGAACTTAACTTCCAGAAAAGCAAAAAAAAAAAATTGCAAGTTAGCAGTAACATAAGGTGCAAAAACTACTAATAAAGATCAATAGCAACCTTAATGTGTCTTCTCAGCAATCAAATCCGCAATCTTCATAATTCCAGTCATCTACGTACAGAAAAACCAACACCCAGATAACAAAATTAACAAAAACAAAGATTAAATAAAATAAAAAACCTTAAGTGCATTGAGTAATCAAGAAAATCAAGAAAGGGAACTCACAGAGTACAAAGAGGTCAAGAAACACAATGTTGAAGTGATACAATCAGCAACTTAGATATCATTGAAGCGGTTACATTTCGGAAGATCCGACAAAAGTAGAGAAAGCTAGTAGAAAACAAGAGTAAATGCCGGGACAGCTTGATTTTTGTCCCTTTTTTCTTTCAGTTTCTCTATTACGTCTTCTTCTTCTTTTTGCTTACTGAGAAGAAGACAACCGAATGGTAGAGAGAAGGATGAATACGCCATTGCCATTTACATACGTCATGCGGTGGAGCATTCATGATTCCTCAAGCAAGGCTCTTCTTTGTTTCTTCTTCCCTTTCTTCTTTATCGGTTTCTCATGTGAGTGTTCAAATTTTGGGGTTTCATTGCATTTAAATTGGAACAGAAAAAGTATCATACAGTAGTATTAAAAATTGAGAAAATTATAAAAATGGTCCCTTATGTTTGAGGGTACAGTCAAAATAGTCTCTTAAGTAAATATTTTATAGTTTTGATACTTTGAGTTTGTCATAAATTAACAAAATGGTCGATAGTTTGATACTCCAGTCCTTTTAAGATTGTCAAACACAATATTTAGCAAACTATTTCTATTAGATTTGACAAGAATTGTGCAAAAAAAAAAGATTAGTTATATATATCAAAAAAAGTTTTATAAATCTTGAAATATACGTAACAAAAAACTATACTAGACACTAAAAAGATACTAAGAAAAAAATAAACAAATTACATTTTAAAAAATTGCATTGAACTTTAGAAATAAATTAAAAATAGCAGGATCTACAAAATTATTACTACTAAAACAAGTGAAAATCGACGAACAAAACCAAGGGACACTATCAAAAAGACAATGGATTTTTAAAAAAATATATGTATTAAAACTAATGGACTTTCGTTATTTATTTTTGGCACAAAAATTAATTTTTAAAGAAATGAATTTCTTATAGAAAAATGAAAAATATTTATCGGTTGAGTTTGCACAAAAATGCGTGAAAATACAACTACTATTTTTTATTTATATTTTAAAATAAATTCAAAGTTGTCCATCAATTTTTGTTTTTATGTATAATAACTTTATCAAAAATGAGAAAATTGACTTCTCTAAAGTTGAGATAACAAGTTTCACAAGTGACATTTTTAATGGAATAAGCTAAATGAGTGAACAAGTGTTGTGGTAACAAGCCGTAAGAAATATGAGCAAATTGGCCTATATAAGAGAATGAGAGTGTTGTGAGATACATAGACGTCCAATCTTCAACAACTAGTTGCTCAACATTAGCCTTTGGTTGATCTCCGACTTTAATCAACACTTTCGTACTTTGATCCAATAGATCGATCGATCGAGAGTTTAATGTTATCTCTTGTATTAAGGTTAGGAAAACGAAAACTGAAAAAAGATGAAATAGACGGAAAATAAATAATCCGAGTCCACAGAACCCACTGTGTTCCTTAAGAAATTTAATCCCCTCAAATACCCGAGGTTGCAGTTTTATTCCTTCAAAGATAAAACGGATTAACATATTAGAAAAGTAGCGGTACCTCAAACTTCAATTATTTCAGCGAATGCAAGAACAACAAGAGCACACACAGACTCAGTCAATCGACAGTTTTGATTTTGTAAGAAAATGTATGTAGAGAAAAAAAAAATTAGTGTCTGAAAAATGGGAAAAACTTCTCTAATTATAGTCAATTGCAGCAAGAAACGCGTTTGTTCAGACAATGGTATGAACGCATCTGTTCGGACAATGGTATGAACGCATCTGTTCAGACATGTCTTTCTAGAACGTTGTGTCTTTTGGGAACAATAATGTATTTTCGAGAGGAACAGGTCCCTTTAGAATGACTTTACCGTTACGCGCAAATTTCAAATAATTCTGTTACGCCAAATTAATTCTGTTAATTAATTAACATTCTGACCAAAAATATTATCAATCAATCATTAGCCGAATCCAAATCCAAATCCGAGGTCGAGCGAGCGACGACGACGACGGCGCGAGGGGCACCTTCTTCTTAACCCTTTAAGAGTTAAATGAAGTGTTTCCTAATATAAGGACAACATTTTTCCTTTCTTCTACCAATATGAGAAAAATGACTTTTCATTTTCAAAGACTTTTCATTTTCCCTCTAAATTGGTTCCCCACATTTCCCAATTTCTCATTCTTGTTTTCCATTCACACCTTGCTAAAACCCAATAGTTAATCTTTTTTGTTTGGGACGATAGCTAAAAGAAAATCGTCGTTTTATCTTGAACAAGAAAAGTTTAGCATAACATCAACACCAATTGAACCAGCTAAACCTTGATAAGTTGATTATATCCTCCCCACTAAACATCATCTCCGCCCTTATTCCCATACCCATACTATACCTTCACTCCTACCCCACATGGTATACGTCTAGATTATATATAAATATTTTAGAATAATATTTTTTACTCGAATACTAAAAGTAAGAAAATAAATAAAAAACATACTTACTAGAAACTTAACTCAAAATTTCCAAAAGAAGCCTTATTCGATTATATAAAAATAAAATGTTAAATTATACTCAATCATATGAAATAAATAAACTAACTTCAAGTTAAATTCACCTCATTGATTGACTACCTAAACTTTCACCTTATCATTGAGAATTCAAATTGCTACATTATAATCCCCTCCACCGTTCCCTTTTTACTACCCCCATCAAGAAAAAGTAACATTAACTTGATTTCACATGGCCAAAATAAAGAGATGCCACAAGATAAGAGACGATTGTCTCTTAATATTTTTATGAATGCACTTTTATCAACAAGCTTCCGTTATCGTCCAGCGGTTAGGATATCTGGCTTTCACCCAGGAGACCCGGGTTCGATTCCCGGTAACGGAATTTTTTTTGTTTTTGTGCTTTTTTGCCTATGTGATTGCAATTTATCTGTTTATCTGTTTACAATAACACTTTCATAAATTTTGCACAATTCTATTAAGTTCTTAGGAATATAATGTTTCAAAAAAAACATAATAGAACAAATTGAGTCTTTCACTTCAATTAAAAGTCATTTTGTTTAATACAATTTAAAAAATGGGTGAAATGTTACACTTTAGCAAAAAGATAAATTCATTGAAATTTTAGAATCGTCGACTAAGTGACTTTTTACTGTGCTGATTATAAAGTTGTTATTCTTTATGATAAAATAAAGTGAGCGACATTATGAATATTTATGAAATTTATGCAATATTCGCAAAATGTGGCGGGAAGCTAACGAAGATGTGTGAAAATATGCTTATCCACTCCAGGACAAAACTGTGTGTACCAAAATTGAACTAATATTTCAAATTTTTAACTAACAATGGCTACCCTTTGTCTGTCTTCATCTTCTTCAGTTAAACTTCACCAAATCTCCCCCTTTATTCATTCTTCTTTCCCAGCAAATCCAAATCTACTTCGGAGATCATTTTTCCATCATTTTACGGCCGTCAATTATGTACCGGAATCTTTGATGAAATTGAGGGCAAGGGTTTCCTTATTTCCGTTTTTCTTTACCAAAAGTGAAGACACTGAGAGCCTTAAGCAGGAGCTTCTCGAAGCCATAGCCCCACTTGATCGCGGTGCTGAGGCCACTCCTGAAGATCAAAAGCTTGTTGATCAGGTGGGTCATGCACCTTGTGTAATGTTTTGAATTATTTGTGGGTATTGTAGTTTATGATGTTGTTGAAGTTGAAAAATTGTTATTTAGGACTTAATTGGAGTGCTAAAGTAAATAATAAAGGGCATATATAATACATAAATGTGGGTATTGAGAGTGCAAGTCTAGACACCTTTAACTTGGTCTCAACTGACAACTCAACACTCTAATTTGTCTCCATGGTGTCTTGTGGATACCCAACATTGACGTGACATAAATTTTGGAGGTGTCTAGAAGATCATTTTGTAAGTTGGAATGTTCAACTGACATAATGGAGACGAGTTGGGGGGTCTAGATATGCATACTCAAAGTTGGAGTGTTTACTTGCCAGCTAAGGTTAAGTTTGAGAGAAGCCTTTTAGCTCCTATTTTGCTGCTGGTGCATTACTAGCCTAATGTGTATGCAGATTGCAAGCAAACTTGAGGCAGCTAATAAAGTGAAGGAGCCCCTGAAGTCGAGCTTATTGAATGGAAAGTGGGAGCTTTTCTATACTACATCTCAATCAATTCTACAAACCAAGGTCTGGTCTGATCTTATCTTTCTTATGCACATTTCCAGAAGCTAAGATGCTCCTGCTCGTTTATCATTTGTTCTTTTCTCGAGGGAACAAATTACTTCAATTACGAAGACTGTTGGTTTTAGATTCATACAAGTAGTAAAAGTCTAGGGTGTACATACAAAGGGAAAATACATAGGTAGTTAATCACTTCCACCCTTTTGTTCTTTTGTCATAATTTAACTCCATAGGTCATTGCATGCCCATAGGTTGGCAAATTTTGAAGCAGTTTCTTGGCTTTTACTTATCTTCTTCTAACTAGACTAAATGAGATATGCAAAGGATGATATCTACAATAGTCACAGTAAAGTTGCTTATTCTTCATTTGATATCAGCTACTATAATTGTTTTTAGGTATAATCAGAAGCAAGTTTAGACCTCCTTTTCTCGTCCTTTATTAATTTTTACTCTAAAAAATATTATCGGTTTATTTAGCATGCTACAATCTTAAGTGCATTGATTAGCCTCAAGAAATAGGTCCAGATGTGAGAAGAATTGTGATAATCTTTCAATACATAGTCATTGCTTTCAGTTTACTCCATTATTAATGAAGATTCATCATTCTCTTCTGGTTAAATCTTCTGATGACCAAACAAAGAACAAAAGAATGCTTCCATGCTTCAAATATCAATCATAAATAAGTTATGCTTTCTATTTGCAGTGATGTCTCAGAGTCTGCCTTTAATATTTTTTCCTTCTTCTTTTGAGAGTGTTGGATGATTGATTCCTTTTCTCTTTTCCTTCTGTATTGTGAATGTTGGTTTTAGATCACAAGTTTCAATTTCTTTTCTCAATTCCAAACATCAACAATATGCTAAGATGTATTCTAAAGTGACATATGACAACAAATTTCTAAAAGGGAGAAAAAGAAGGCAGCAACGTATGTTGAGCGAAGGAAATTGGATTGGGTCACTATGTGGGTCAACCCAGATCCATATTAATAAATAAATAATATATAATTATTATATATTTAATTTATTAATTAATAAAAGAGAAGAGACACAACTATTTGAAAATTGTGTCCCCTTAGAATTATAAAAGGATTTCAAAACAGAAAAAGTTTCATTGAAGATTCTTGTGAAGATTTCTTCTTCGAAAGGGAACAAACTTCTGTAACAAGTATATATAATTATTGACTGTGACTATTTTGGTGTAGTTCATGTTTCATAAAGATGTGATTGCAATATTAGACTAGTGCAATGAATTCAATGATCCTCTAAACTGTGTATTTGATTAGATTCTTCATTGAGCTATTGCCTTCATTGTGGTTATTTTCTTGTTTGATGTGCTTCATTTCTAACTGTAGTGACAAGGTTCTTATTAGTTTATTACTGTCGCAGAGGCCCAAATTCTTGAGAGCCAATGGAAAAATTTACCAGGCTATCAATGCAGATACATTGAGGGCTCAAAATATGGAAACATGGCCATTTTTCAATCAGGTCCCTTTTTGAACTCACAGAGAAACATCAAAGGATCCCAGTCTTTCTTTCTTGCTTTTTCTGTGAAATATTGTCCTATTTAATCTGTAACTTGTGAAAATTTGCCTGTTTCTCCAGTTATTGTATAAGTAAGGCTCAGAAATCTAGTCAAGTAAATTTTATTTGCAATTCAAGGGCTACATTCTTTTAGCAGGAGTACGTGGGCTGCACCTCAGGTGCTTCATACACACGCACGTCCATTTGGTAACTTTGATTTTCTGGTCTGTGATTTATATTGGATACCTCTTTAGTTTTGTCACCTTCATGAGTATATGCAGCCTTCGGATTTCAAGAAGGTCGTTCTTAAAACTGTTGTAAACTTTGAAGAAGTTCTGCTCACACACATACACATTCTTTATGTCATGAAATATTTCCATAAAATAAACCACACAGAAAAAGAAAAAAGATTGATTTTGATCTCAGTATTAGTATGTGATTTAGTTATAATTTATAAGCTACTGGAGCTGCTTCCTTTTATGGAAGTTTGCTGTGAAAAAGGTAATGCACAAAACTGATGCTTGATTTCAGTTGGACAGATATCATAGGCTGTCTTTTGCACCATTGAAAATAGATAAAACTGCATTTTCTATCATGATGAGATTCTCATTGTCCTGGATTCCAAGAGAAAAACTCGACAGATGTTTAAGAAAGGGTCATCCACTGTCAGTTACTATAAAAGAAAAATGTTTCCTTTTGATTTTTGCAATAAAGTTGAAGTCAGTTTTCTAACATATCTGCAGGCCACTGCCAATTTAGTTCCTCTTAATGCACGGAGAGTTGCTGTAAAATTTGACTCTTTCACGATAGCAAGTCTGGTAAGTAACCTTCATTTTGGCAAGGAAATTTAATCAGCCTGCATTGTATTCATTAAGCAACAAGGTGTTTCTTCTTTACGTCGTTATTAAGTATCAAACAGGAAGAGTACTGGAGACACGTACTGCACATTGCTACTCTCTTTACCTATCTCTGTCTATTGCTTGCTTCAAGAAAATTGGCAAAAAACATTAAATAGAATTTGTAAAGCTTTGCTTGTTAAACTTTTCTTGGATCAATCTTTCTTCTGGCTCGTAGATACCTATAAAGAACCGCGGAAGTGGTCGTGGTGAACTTGAAATCACATACCTGGATGAAGAACTAAGGTAAAGGAAAATAACCCACTGTTTTCAATTGTGTCACATACCTTTTTCATGCAACATCATTTGTTACAGGTTATCAAGGGGCAACCAAGGAAACCTGTTTATTCTAAGAATGGTGGATCCATCATATAGAGTCCCTCTTTAAGCATGGCTCCTGTGGATAGTAATTGTCTCAAGCAGTCGCTCTTGCCTCTTAGAACCATTTCAGTTGGACTTCAGCGTTGGAACTAGTTCTCATGACGCGTACAAGCTTGATCAGATTTCCGATCAACAATAATAAAGATATGCTTCATGGTAAAGCTAAACAGCATAGTCCAACTTCCTTCACATCTTACTGTGCTATGATTGACCATCATAATAGCAAATAAACTCATTGCTTGTAGTTTGATCAATGAACTACATCTCTTATGATGCATAATATAATAACTAAGTGAATTGGTTTTCAAGTTCAACTTATGGATAACTTTAGAACTCTGAGAAATAATCTACTAAGGTTGTAGCAAGAACTATATGTCAAGACATAATTTCGAATTGTTTTAAAGGTGATCAAGAGGATTCCACTGTAATAGAGCATACATTTGAGAAAAAAATGATTAATTTGTATGTTGACCAATTCAGGGTTGAGAAATTCAATTCTTCAAACTCAAGATATAACTTTTGTTATTTCAGATAGAATTATCGAGTGAGTGTGTTGACATTATATAGATTTCAAATACTCATTAGAATAATAATAGTCGAAATACAGCCAAATTAGTCAAAAGCCACATATGCACCATAAAAATAAATAAAAATATCATCATTATTACTCTATACTTACTATTAAGTAGTATGGTAATAGTCAGTGTTTTTAAAAATGTTTTTGAGGCAAGTCTTAGGGTGAGTCTCGGGGCGGGGCGTATCAAAAATGCTCCGGGGCGTAAATTAAAGACGTAGATTCATAAAGCATAAGTTCTAAAAATTGAGGCATAAGCCTCGAGCATAAAAACGTAAGTTCAGGGCGTAAAAACATAGGTCCGAGCGTTTTTAATTTATTTTTTGAACTTTTTTTTACTTTAAATCATATTTTTTATTAATGGTGTAATGATATTTCTCAAATAGTAATCGTAATATAATTTATATATATTATAGATTATTTATAAAAAAAAATTTGTAAAATCATTGAAAACTTTACTATTGCTTATTTTATTAGTCATAAAACTATAAAATTGAAGATAGATGAGAGTACGTCCGATGGATCCATAAGACTTACGCACCAACCCGCCATTTAAAACAGTGGTACTAGTAATTGTTAAGACAAGAAAAGAAAAAGAATCTTGGATTGGAAACTCAACTAATCATTCTCTCCAAACTCAACAATGGAGCAAAGAACAAAATCCAAATGAGTAGTTCGTTTTCCACGAAAAATCAACTGAGTTTCATGTTCCAAAAGCTAACAATTTTACAGAGTAGAGGGAAAATCAGTATACAAAAACAGAGCATCTACGCATGGACGAAAGGCATACAAATACATATGAAACATTTTACCCATCAAACAGCTTCTTCCTCTACTTCTTCTTCTTCTTCCTCTCAACCTAACAAATCAATGGCTGCTTCACTATCTTCCCTTTTCCTCTCAAACCCTCGTCCTTTTCGCCCTCCTATAAACCCTAAATCTAATCCCCATCTCGTTTTTCCACTTCGTACCCTCAATTTCTCCGCTAAATCTAACCCACCCCCTCCTAACCCCAATGCAAAACAACCACCCACCATCAGAGAACCGCCGTTGCCTACTCCGCTGGTGGCGGATGAGAAGAAGTCGTTTGCGGTGGCGACCGGCGAGCTTTTCCTTGGGATTGCTTCACGAGTGTTGAGGCGTGGAAATAGTTTAGTTAATGGGTGGAATGAGGAGCCGGCGGGTGTGACTATGTTCAAGGATGATGAAGAGAGTGAGTCTTACTTTTTGAAAAGGAGGAAGGAAGGGATAGCGTCGGTGGTTGAGGACCCTGTTCAGCCGGAGGTTGTGTGGGAACAGACGGAGAAGGATGTGGAAGCTGAGAAGAGCCTGAAAACAGTGACTAGCCCTGGGTTTAGCTTCTCTGCTGCTGGGCTTTTGTTTCCCTATCATCTTGGGGTTGCTAAGCTTCTCATTGAGAAGGGCTATATCAAGGTTTGGCATACTCTTCATTTACTTTGAGACTACTATGCTCTTTATTTTAACTTGGTTCATCTACTTCTTTGAGAACTTAAGGTTGCTATGGACCGACCTTCTGTAGTTTTATTGAGCTTTTCCCCTGATTATTCAAGCATCTTGATTTGCTAATAAGCTTATCGTGTGAGAGGATTACAACTAGTTTGGATGGTTAATACCTATTGTATTGTGTTGTTAGTTTAAATACAATCTGTTAAATCCATCGTTATGTAACGATGAAAAGTCCCATTTGTGTAACCATCAATTTGTTGTGATTGAGTCTGTTACCTTATTCTTTTTCCTCACTTAATCTTTACTTATTATCTTATAATTCTACTTTATCCTTTACCCTACCTTACCTTTTTATATAGTAGCTCCGTTTTGTACCATACTTTTCTTGTAAGTTTATCTTCAAACTGCTGATGTGTGAGATTATGTAACGATTGGAAACTGTCTGATCTATTCAAACGTTGTATTCATCTAAACAATACAATACGATACATACAACATACTAATAATGTGTAATACGATACATTATGAAACAATATGTAACAACACTCCAACCAGAGTGTAAGGTCAGCAAGTTAACAAAAATCTTATACTGTACATTAAACCACTTACCTACTGGTGGGAGGGTCTTGGTTGAATGTTCTTGTTTTGGTTATAAAAGGATTACAAAGATGTCTTTTCACTGTCCGACATATTTCTTCTTTCCCAGGAGACAACACCACTAGCTGGTTCTTCTGCTGGGGCAATTGTCTGTGCAGTGGTTGCTTCTGGTGCCAGTATGCAAGAGGCTCTAGATGCTACTAAAATATTAGCTCAAGATTGTCGGCTCAAAGGGACAGCATTTCGCCTTGGGGTAAGTGTCATAACAGAATTTCTTAATTGTGCAAGCTTTAAAAATCATACCCTTTCATAATTATGTTTACAATTGATAGGATTGATCTCAGTCAAATTCTATGAAACAGATTTAAGCTATAAATCATAGTACAACAACAACATCATCATACTAAGTGTATTCCCACAAGCAGGGCAGCTATAAATCATAGTTTTTTTTTTGTAAAAATAGAATAGATCAATTGAAACTTTTTAATGTGTTCGGCTCAATCAAAGTGTATGAATTGGGTATATAAGAGTAAAAAACTTTAAGTGACAAGTGTGTAGCAATTTTAATCATGACTTGATTTGTCCACATAAAATTGCAATCTCTTATTTGGAGACAGATTGCAGATTTTCTATCTCACTGGAAAATACCATATGTGGTTAAATGCTTTATTTGCCTCTCTACCTCCACGAGGTAGTGGTAAGGTCTGCGTACACTTTACCCTCCCCAGACCCCACCTAGTGGGATTTCACTGGGTATGTTGTTGTTGTTGGTTAAATGCTTTATTTGTGTCATTGAGATTTTCTAGAGTATTGTTCTTGAAGACTAATATTTAGCTTTTTTGGTATTTAAATGTTCAAGCATCTAAAAATGTCATTCTGTTCCAGGCTGTTCTTAGAGAAGTTCTTGAGAGATTTCTTCCAGATGATGCTCATATTAGATGCAATGGAAGAGTTCGTGGTAAGTGTAGATGAACTTCGTTCATCCTAGCTGATATTTGAAGCTCTTCCGAAATATAAAATGGTTTCTCACTTTCTCTGAGTTGAGAATAATGTAGTCATTTCATCCCAGTTGCTGTAACACAGATACTTTGGAGGCCCAGAGGCTTATTGGTTGATCAGTTTGATTCAAAGGAAGATCTTATCAACGCTGTCTTTACTTCTTCGTTTATCCCAGGGTACACATTCTTTCTGGCTTTATTAGCTTCTCTTTTAGCTCAAGCTTTAATCTAAACCTTTAAAGTATCATGAATCACAGATATCTTGCTCCAAGACCAGCCACATTTTTCAGGAATAGACTGTGTATTGATGGGGGGCTGACACTGTTTATGCCGCCGACATCTGCTGCTCAGACGGTAACTTGTTAAGAAATTAGTCAAATAGTCCGCTGTCATTTGTGGATGCTAATTGTAGGTTGATTTTGCTATTGTATGTCCTGTGCATTGAAATAATTTGAAGAGGTAAAGCATTTCATAGTCACTGATTTGCAATTCTAAGAAAAATGCTGCCTCCTGACTTTGACGAGAAGTTCTTTAAAAAAAAAAGAGGAGGGGGGTCTGAAAACCTTGTCTGTTCACCTGACTTCACTCTATATTGTAGAGAGTGACGCTTACTCAATCCAATAGAGATACTTATATGACCCATACATTTATATAATTGACTCAACTCAACCCATCAAGTCATCTGATAACTAGCTGTCAACTGAAGCCTTCTGTGCGGTTCTGGAATTAGTTCGGAGTTGCTAATATACACATTATGATCTACTGCAAATTAGTAGTATTTCCTGTTTAATAAGTTACCTGAAATCAGAATGCATTTTCCCTGTCCTCATGCTCTTATGTAACCTAAAACTATTAGCCGCAAATTTGCAAATCTCCCTTGGTTGCTGAATACCTTTAATTCTTAAGATTTTGTCTGCATGTTTGATATGTAACCTACTTGTCCTTAGTCTTCTGCACAAACTTCATTTCCTTCTTGTTTTTTTCCTTTCACTGTCTGAGCCAATACTGTATTTTCCCAGTTTCATCGTCTTGCTTTTCCTCCACTGCTACATTTTCCAGTATTTATTTGCAACTGCTCATGATTTCTTTTTGTAATGGTGGTATTCGGGCCAACTTTTGCGCACCTCAACTATTCCACTGGTACTTGCTACCTCATACGGGCACATGTACCAAGTAACTATATACCTCCAAGGTTTAGGCATGGGAAGTAATCACCTTGTGTTTTTTTTTTGTTTCCACTGCAACATGAACCCTGGTCTCCAAGGTTAACACCCATTTCAATCACCAAGGTACAACAACCTTGGGTGCTAACAATTTAAGTTTTTTACTTGCTAGTTCTACAATAGAAACATCGGTGACTTGTCAGGATATTGATTTCTGTTCATATGATTCCTGGGGGTAGTTGATAACTGATTGGTTGTATCCAGGTGCGCATTTGTGCATTTCCAGCCGGTCGTTTGGGATTGCAAGGAATTGGGATAAGTCCTGACTGCAACCCTGAAAATAGGGCCACTCCTCGCCAGGTACTTGAACATCCTCCAGTAAATTGCCAGATTTTTCTAATGATAGACCAATAACAAGTTCTATCTCCTCTTTTTTCGGCCACAATTTGCAGCTTCTCAACTGGGCACTTGAGCCTGCAGAAGATGATATTCTTGATAAGCTCTTTGAACAAGGTTATGCGGATGCAGCTGTGTGGGCCCAGGAGAACCCAGTTGAGGACTTAATTCGAGATGATGACAGTTCTTCCATAGGCAGCAGTCTTGTACAATAGCTTTATCATAAGGACTGATTTAGTTTAAGAGTGTATGAGATCAAGATGATACACGGACGCTGCAATAACTCTAGGGTATACTTCAACAATGATGGAGCTGTTGCCTTAACAGGGAGCTGATACCGAGGAAGAATGAAGAGGGTCCGAAACTTGTGGTAGGTTAGCAGCAAGATTTTGTATATAACATTGCAAAGATGTAAATTGTAAAGGATTCACAGAAAAACAAAAAAGAGCACAGGATTTTGGATATGGAGTATTATTGGGGTTCTACTTCTACACTTCCTATACCAGTTACTGATGGAAAAAAGTAGGAGCTTCCCACTATTTTAGAGACTCTAGTCATAGTAGACCTTTTCAGTTACAAATTGCTGCAGAGAAGAAGTTTGGTGGTGTCTTACATATTCCATTTTGAAGTGAATATTGTTGTAAAATACTACTTACTACTTATTTGTGATAATAATTCTGTAATATCAGCAAGATTTATATCATAAGCTCATTGTTTAAAGATGCTATTCTGTCTCTATTTTCTGCATTAAAAACAAAAAAAATGTGACCAGATATCATAAGCTCATTGTTTAAAGATGCTATTCTGTCTCTATTTTCTGCATTAAAAACAAAAAAAATTTGACCAGTTGGAGATGCGGGGTATCGATCCCCGTACCTCTCGCATGCTAAGCGAGCGCTCTACCATCTGAGCTACATCCCCATATATCACTCTAAGTTCCAAATAACTTATATGTATTAGATTAATTACTCAAAAAGAATAACTCCTTTATATATTTAATACTAGATAATGTTTCCCGTGCTATGCACGGGCCCAATAATATAAATGGTATATTTTGGGGCTAATAACCAAGTTTTTGAAGCGATTGTTTGCGTGGATAAAGGAATAAGTTTTTTTATCACAAACATGTACTTTCTTTGACGCTATTTAAGGCATAATAAGACCTCCCACATACAACATTTTTGAAATATTTTATGTTGTCAATTATCATGATTTATAGTATTTTTATGATAGATTCACTTCAAGAATCAGTGGAATTTTTTGTATTTTTTTTCAAAACATATTTTATGTTGTCAATTATCATGATTTATAG
>JAJOOR010016866.1:0-17722 GCA_036250505.1 Solanum acaule
TTGTTTGTCGAGCCACTCAAGTGAATAATGGCGGGTTTCCTTCTTGTCAAACTCCAGATTTACAGGATTGAATGGACCAAGAGCCCAATGCTTAAAGCCCGAAGCTCCCATCATTTTATCCATTAGATCAATGTACAATCCTTCGATAACTCGAGACGTACTGAAAATATTTCCAACACCAGGAACCCTTGCAGCTATTTGCTTCTTAGCAAATTCTTCGAGTTCAGGAGAATTACAACCATCGAGAGACGGAAGTTGTTTAAGTACAGCTTCAGCTTCAGGAGGTACAGGTGGTCTAGCAGCATCCCAAATGTAAGAAAACACAAGAAAAGCAGAAACAGTGTGTAAACAGTAACACTCTGCATTAGTTATTTTTGGTACATCCTGAACAACCCAGGAAGTGAGAAAATCATGAACCACAACAACTCTCCTCGATGTTGAAGCCAATTTATTTACCAGATCTGTAACTGGTTCACGCAGTTGCAATGAAGAGTTGAAAGCAGGAACAAGTTGAGAAGGGAATTTGATGGATGCATCTGGATTAGGAGGAGGTACCTCGAATGTTACCGGAAAATCGATGAAATTGAGATTTGTGGTTTTCAGTGGATCCCAGCCGACAGCACGCGACTGAGCTTGACGGACGTGAGCGGCGGTGCTGACGTAGTAAACAGGGATGTTGGCGGAGGAGATGCGGTGGGAGAGTTCGATGGCTGCGTGGAGATGGCCTTGTGCAGGAAGAGGAACCACAACTACAACGACGTCGTGTTGTTTTTCTACATGGTTTGTTGTTGTTGCTGCCATTTTCGGAAGAGAAGTGAGTATGCAATGTTGGGCAAAATTTTAGATGTTTTTTTGGTTGGCTCAAAGGTACTCTTATTTGTAGTGCAAAAAGTCCTTTTGCTTTAGTGAATTTGGTAGGTGGAATAAAGAAAAAGGAAAAGGTTCATATTACTCTAGAACCCGAATTGATGTTGATTGGTTTTTGACTTATTTAAGTTATTTTTAATTTTGTCCAAACACTCTTTTACTTATTTTAAGTTATTTTTTATATTTATCAAACATTTTCACAAGTCAAAAATAGACTTAAAAGTAGGTTTGATCAATTTTTAAGTCAATCCAAACAGCTTCTTAAAAATCAAAGGGCCATCCTCATATATATTTTTTGATATATTTGTCATCGTCATCTAACTTTGGGTAAGTATTTGTGTTTGGACGGTTAAATATCATGTCAGCACCTTTATTATCTTATATGGTTACATAGCTCTTATATGGATATATATTTAGAGAAAATTGTCAAATGTCTCCCTAATTTATATTCAAATTTTCAACTAGATACTTTAATTTTACGAAGATCCTATCACCTTCTCATAATCACATTTATACTGACCGATGAAACTCACGCATTTGACATGTGAAATTTTTTATTTTTTATTTTCTTTCGAATTTATTGTTTTAACAATAAGTTAAAGGCCATAATGTCAAAATTTATTTGAAGCTAAACATACTAAGTTTGACTGAGATCATCGCTAAGATTTGAAGAACGCTAAAACTTAATGAAACTTGATGAGTTTCTATATGAAATTATTGGATCTATATTGGTGATTTGGGAGCAGCTTTAGTTTCCAAAGTTCTTTTTGTTGAAAAGTGTGTCAATGAACAAAATAGAACGGAAGGACTGAGTGATATTTTTGACAAGCGAAGCGCTAAATAGCCAGAAAACAGAATTTTAAAAAAATTACAATATTTTTTTTACTTTAAAACAAACTGGTTTTTATTTAAAATGTATTAAAGTTAAAAAGATAAAAATATTTAAAAAGGTAAAATAACATAGATAAAATATCATTCTAGCCAAAAAAAAATTTTGTTTTGACAATTCATTGTTATTTGTTTACTTTCAAAACGTGTCCTTTAGCACCCCACGTGTCCTTTAGCACCTCATGTCACTTTTTTTTTTTGGTTTTCTATGGCGGACCCACTTTATACTAAGGGGTCACCCGACACTGCTTCGTTAAAATTTTTTAGTATAATATATAAAAATCTGAAAAAATAAAAAAAATAAGTACAAATATTATTAATGACACTCGAGAAAAACAATTGTTTCAATCACTGTGTGCGAGTTTGAATCCTAGTAACAACAACTTTTATTTTTATTTTTGAGGCGTTTTTAGAAAAGTTTATCAAAATGATTCGAACCTCCAAACTCACTATTCTTATTTAAATTAGCCTAAAATAAACCAATTGAACTAGAATACAACTTATTACGGGTAAAACTTATCCATATCGGGTGTAATGTATATCAAATACATGCATGCCATGTGTTTAAATTTATAATTCATTTTACTTAACCTTAATTAATTAACATGTATTTTATTTCATTAAATCACATAATAATGGAAATTACATTATTTTGGTGTATACACCCGATGCGGCTAAGTTTTTTCCAGTTACCTATTATAGAAATTTTATTACTTGATCAAATTGAAATTGGACACAATAATAAATTATAAAGTAAAACCTAAGTTGAAAAGAAACCTCTAAGTTTGCAAATTGCAAGTGTTGTTGTGTTGAAAAGTTGATGCTACTGTGATTTTCTCTTAATTGTAAGTTCACTTTTCTTTTTATCTCTCATCTTTATAGTTTTAGTTGGAATTTCTTGAATATTCATCAACTTTTTTTATAGATTTAATTTCTTAAAATTGTTTAGAGTTACCTAATTTATTTAAATTTGTAATTCAAATCAATTCAATGGAGAGATATTATTTTAAAATATCTTCGAAGCTTTCAAAATCAAGACTGATTTACGAAATCGAATGGATGATGATCTTTTGAGTGGTTGTTTGATGCCTTATATAGAGAAAGAAATATTTAGTTATTATCTCCAATGAGACTATTATGAATATATTTCAAAATATGAAAACTCGTCGAGGAGAGTTATAGTAATTTACTTGATTTATGTTTTTAGTACGTTTTAAATAATTTTTATATTAATATAATATTTTTATAGAAATTATTTATTATTTATTTATTTTTAAATATCACACCACTTACAAAAAATTCTGCGTATGCCACTGCTGCCTAGTATTCGATAACGAGTCTGAATAAATCTGAATTTGCTGCAAGAAGTTTTACATTGAAGATAAAATGTTCCCTAACAGAGGTGATTCCATATCTAAAGAGACTCAAATCCAAGACCTGTTAATTAAGGAGGAAAGATTACTTATCACTTTATCAAAATCCTCGTTGATAGCAACCATGTACTTTATTGATATTTACTCAACTCAAATTTCTGCCAATCGGATTAAGGTATATCTATTTCTCCTAAAGAATTATTTAAAGAAAACAGAAAATAAGAAAAGAAATTTCATGTCCCACAAAATAAAAAATATAGGAAGTCATCATGTAAAACAGTAAAAGGCATCACAAAAACATACTCCCTCTATTTGTATTTTATAGTAACAAAAATATTTAAGGGCATGATTTGATATAATTTTTATTATTATCCTTTCTAAAATTATAAATGTAATTTTGCAAGTACTTTTCACTATTATTCTTTTTGAAATTATAGATGCAACTTTGCAAGTACTTTTTTCATTCCTATGTATACAACATCATTTTAAATTTTACGTCCCTTAAGATATTAGATAATCTTGAAGTTAAGTTTTCAATAAATAAATATAAATTAATTTATTTTAATTATTCAAATTGACCAATGAATATAAATTAGTCATTTAGTTTCCCTATGTTGGGCAACTCATATTTTCAAGGCTAATAACTTTGTAAAATAATAAGAATAGTGTTATTTATGAATTGATTTTGCAAAATAACAAGTATTATTAAGAAACATATATTTTTAGTTAGAACGACGTATAAATAAGAACAAAGGAATTAGTATAATTTATTTCCTAGAAAATATAAAACTTCAATAAATGAAAGGGAGAATATGGAAAAAAAATTCAACATCTATTTTGAACTTTGAACAATTTAATTAATAAAAAAAGGTTCAAAAATTCACTTAATACTCCCTCCATTTCAAAATAAGTGAATTGTTGTAGTATTGCACCCCTGTTATAAAATATTATAGTGTGGATGTCCATTACACCAAGAAGTTACTCTCACCCATTATCTCTATTACTTTCCTCCATTATGAAGATAATCATAACCTCCATAACCTCCAACTTTATAACCATTATTCTTGTAACTTTTTACTTCCATAGCCTCCTCCATTATATTCATGTTAATGTCATGTTTATGACTAACCTTTTGTATGCCTCTATGTTACACTATAAATAGAGGCATAAGGGTTCATATTGTATACACTTGAAGACTTGGAATAATAAGAAAAGCTCTCATCTCTTGTCTCCCTATTTCTATTGTTTTCATCTTCTATATTTCTTGTCTTATTTTTCTTTAGTTTTACAATACGTTATCAGCACGAATTGCTCATTCTCCGTCAAGAATCAATGGTAGATATTTCTTGATTTTTATGAATTATCCTAGTAATTCTTTGGCTGCAAGGTATACTTCATTTCCTATATATTATTTGTACTAACAAAGCTTGTTTTGTGGTTATTTTAAAATGGTTAGTAAATTATGATAACTTCATAACAATATTGAGCGGGACTATTAAAATGTTTTAATTTATTTTAACTTGGGACTTTTATATGGTTCCAACATGTTGTTTTAATTAATTGATTTCGTTCATTTTTCTTATGTTTTAAGTCAAATTCAGATTATATTTATGGGTTTCGATTTTTTTTTTTTTTGTAACACTTTGGTTTATTAAGACAATGATTGAGCGTAAGATGATGAATTCAAGTCTCATCGCACCAAGTGGGTAAGACATCGAGTTAAAGTCTCGGTGCGTCATGATAATAATATGTTGGGTTCAAGTCCCATTGATTTATGGGATACGACTTCTTTATATGGATAAGACATTCGGTTTAAGTCCTAATGCACTATAGTGATAATATGATGATGACTAAGGCAAAATGATGAACTTTTGGTGAAATATGTTTTGTCCGATCTCCTTTGATTGTATCTTCCCTTCAATTGAGCTATATATTATTTTCGTATATGGTGGTTGGAATATCCTTTTCAAAAGAAAATAACATATTTTCTGAATATGATAGATCATGATTCCAACCAAACATACTCCCGACTTAATTTATAGATCAATATTATTTCTGCATGATTTGAAGAAATGGTTACTAATGTGATTCTTTGAATGCTAAGATGTTGTTGTGTCTCCATATGTAAATAAATAGTCCATTTGCGATCGAGCTTTATGTAGATCAAATAAATATTCTGCATCTACATAATCAAATCATTTCTAACTCGGAGATTGATTATTTCAATTTTATTGAAGCTCATCTTTTCTTCTGAAAGAAAATTACACATCTTCTATGTGTTGAATCACTTGCTTTGTTAGTTTCTTGTCATAACTTGAATGGTAATATGACAATCCCTTCACATAACTTTTGTTATGTATATAAAATAATCTTCTAACATTTGTTTAACCAGCAATCTGTAAGTGCACCAATTGCACTAATACATGCCATTTTAAATAATTTTCATGAGATCAAAAAGATTTTTTCTTTGTGTTAAACAGTCTCAGAACCATTGGGTACTCAATGAAATTGCTTTAAGACCTTTTAAATCTTTCAAGGATTTTCATATAACCTTCATTGTCTAGTTAGACATAATAATCATTCATTATACATATTCAAGTATTTCATCTATTGCCAGAGTGAAACAAGTCTCATTGCATCCACCACTAGAGAATATATCTCTATTTAATAATGTCACGATTTTTGCGAAATTCCTTTATGCCCCGAGGCACAAATCGTATTTTATATCTTACGGTTGTGCGATCGCACAATGATTCATTTGTACTACACTGACATTATATTTTGATCCATGAACTATAAGATCAAAAACATCACTTTTCTAAGTGAAACAAAATATACTTGAATAGTGCCAATCATTTATATGTCCACACCATATGACATATTCGAATTTAAGATCCTCGTAATCATTTATAGCATTGAGTGCTGCTTCACATCAAAGATACTGTCGATAGACATTTTGATATCGATTCCATTACAACATAACTTATCAAGATCTCTTATTTTTCATCATTTTCAGATACCTGAACCTTTGCCAAGATTTTATGAAGTGTTATGTCATAATGCTCTTTCAAAGCTCTTACCTCATTATCATGACCATTTTGATAATTTGCTCCTCTCCTTCCTCGAGGAGTTTTACGTTTGGAATCGATTGGTCTATCACGCTTCTGGCGTACCATAGACTCTGTCCTTCAAGGACTATTTATTGAAGCATTTGCAGCTTAATTAAATTATTGGGTCTGCAAATACTTCTGGCAAATTATTTGCAACATTTTGCAAATGAATTATCTCTTGAACTTCAAGTTCACTTTTTTTTAACGAGGATCTAGATAATTCACCCCACACATAATTTTCAGCTGCTAAACATATCTCCCCCTAATGTTAGGAAAGCTAACATTTACCCCTAACCTCATTTGGGGATCCATCTTTGTGTGTGGTGGAGTAATAAAATCATATGTGCACACATCAAATTTTTAGATGGAAATTATTTGTTTCCTGACCCTGAGCCAATTGTAATGGGAGAACCTTGTTAGCTTGATGCATACATGTCAAATAAACTCATCTCATTCCAAATTTTATTTGAGAGATTTGTTCTCATAATCAGTGGTCTAGCTATAATTGGAGGCAAACAATTTTTGCTAAACCAACCAGTATTATCATAATTTTATAGTTTGGAACTGTGCTCTTAATTTAACAATTTGAGCAACCAACCTTACAAAAACCAATTTGTAAGTTGATACAAATGCGCATGTGACCATACCATAGATGCATCTATTAAATCGTAATAGTAAGCGGTCCACATGGCAGGTGAACGAGCCCATATTCATCTTTTTATATGTTCCAAATAATTTCAGGGGATACAATCCCAACCTTAGCTGGTACAATGATCATTTTATCACGAGAACAAGCAACACAAGATAATTCTTGAAGAATCTTTTATTTCTTCAAACATATAGTCACATGAATTCTCAATTTCTTTTGTATCACATTTGAATCGGAATGGCCAACCGATTATGCCAACTGATATTGCATGTGATTCCATCATCATGTCCATATTTGTATACAATAAACAACGGTAAAAAATGGGTAATCTAATGGTGAGATCGGACAAAACATATTTCACCAAAAGTCTTTTCCACACATGATCTTCAACAAAATGGTGAGATTGACGTTCAAAGACTCATTCAAGTGATAATCTTGTAAACTTATTCACTAAGGATTGCCAACATCAATATTTGAGAAGTTGAGATATAAGATTGGAATGCATCGTCTCCGAGATATCAAGTAAAGTTTTTATCATGGAGAGAAAAATATGCGTTGTACTCTTTTGCTTAACCATGGTTTTATCCCAATTGGGTTTTCCTGATAAGGTTTTTAACGAGGCATCATTCAAAGCGTATTAAAAGATATGTGTACTCTTTTTCCTTCACTAGGATTTTTTACCATGGGGTTTTTTCCTAGTAAGGTTTTAACGAGGCATATTATCTATGGACATCCAAGTGGGAGTGTTATAAAATATTATAGTGTGGATGTTCATTACTCCAAGAAGTTACTCTCACCCATTATCTCCATTACTTTCTTCCATTATGAAGATAATCATAACCTCAAACTTTATAACCATTATTCTTGTAACATTTTACTTCCATAACCTCCTCCATTATATTCATGTTAATGTCATGTTTATGACTAACCTTTTGTATGCCTCTATGTTACACTATAAATAAAGGCATAAGGGTTCATATTGTATACACTTGAAGACTTGGAATAATAAGAAAAGCTCTCATCTCTTGTCTCCCTATTTCTATTGCTTTCATCTTCTATATTTCTTGTCTTATTTTTCTTTAGTTTTACAACACACCCCCTTTAATAAAAGATTATTAAGACATTAATTAGATATTACTTTTTATTTTTATCTTTTTAAATTATTGTCAAATTACTGTTAAGAATGACTAAATATTTATCAAGATAACTATTCTCAACACTAACTAAGCAATTAAAATTTCTTGATCTCATCACATAGGAAATTCAAATGAAGGGTAAAAATAGAATAAACTTTTAAAATTATTTTTGAAGATTGTACAATTAAGTTAATTAGAATTTAGAACTATAAAAAATTTCTCAATGATTCATTTATTTTGAAATGAAAGGAGTATGAATAAAGGGAATATTTATGAAAAAATTGGAAGTATTCATATCCAAGTGTCAAAACTCCATTTTAAATCTAAAATTTAGGGCTATTTAAATAAAATTTGAGTTAGTTTTGAATTGAATTCGAAGCGCATTAAATATGTATTTAAAGTTATATAACAATTGTATTTTGAATTTGTAAATAAAATATTTTTTATATTATAATTTAATAAGGAAAAATCCTTTCGGTCAGAAAAATTTGGTCATAATTTGGCCAGAATAGTAAAAGGACATGTTCACACTTTAAACTAGTTTCATTTTGGACAATTTTACCATTTTAGCTTGAAAATTGAATACATTCTTGGGATCTCTATAATCTTCTTTTTGGAAGTCATGACAGACGGACCCGTTTTGAGTCCGCTTCCTGTTTGGCTTGACTTTTCCTTCTTTCGATGGTTGCTCCTATAACTCGGGCTTGAAGCTTCTATTAGCGATGAGGTGAGGGGCTAAGCGATCTGCCGAAGCTGTGGGATGTCAAAACACATCGGCAGGGATATTTGAATTCCTTGTCCACTCTTTCCAGTATTTTTATATTGAAAATGATTAATGACATTACTGATGATTCCATAGTCAATTATGAAAAAAGACTACAAATTTCAACAAAAAAGCATTAAGTGATCTCATGCAATCTATAAAAAAAATGTTTTCAAATTATGTTTTACAAAAAACAATAAAAATTATAACATCAGTAGTAAAAAAAATAAATTGAATTACATTGTATTTTTGTTGGTTGTATTAGAATAAGAAAAAATTCACGTTATATTACACATTATATTCTTGTTGGTTGTATTATAATAAAAAAAATTACCTAACTAATATTACATCAGATTATGGCCAAAAGATTAGTGTTAACTAAATTTACTCATTAATTTTTTTTATTCAAATATAATAGTTAAAAAAAATAGTTAATTGTATTTTGTAGGTCATTTTAGTAACAAATATAATAATTATTCATAATTATCAAATCGACGTAATATAGGGGACAAAATTTGTATGATTAATACTATTAATGTTTGACTCTCTTTAGTTTGACATATATGAACTATACACATGATTTCTATAACTATCGATATTTACCGGGTCTAATATCTTTTGAGTTGTCGTTATCTCAATATTTTACAAATTACATTTAAAAATTATTTAAATATATTGTTTAATTTAATTTAAACATAATAATTAAAAAAAAACTTAATTGGAGGTCATTTTAGTAACAAATATAAGTAATGATTCACAATTTATCAAATCGACGTAATATAGGAAATAAGACTTGTAGGATCAATACTATTAATGTTTGACTCTCTTTGGTTTGACGTGTATGAGCTATATGCATCATTTCTATAACAATTGACATTTACCAGGTCTAATGTGTTTTGTGTTGTCGTTATCCCAATATTTTACAAATAACATTTAAAAATTATTTATATATATTGCTTAATTTTATTTAAACAAAATAATTAAGCAAATTACATAATTGGAGGTCAGTTTAGTAACAAGCATAAGTAATGATTCATAATTTATAAAATCGACATAATATAGGAGATAAAATTTATATGATTAATACTATTAATGTCTAACTCTCTTTGGTTTGACATGTATGAACTATATGCACGATTTCTATAACTATTGACATTTACCAGGTCTAATCTGTTTTGAGTTGTCGTTATTGTACAAATTACATTTAAAAATTATTTATTTATATAGCTTAATTTTATTTAAACATAATAATTAAGCAAATTACATTTAAAAATTATTTATTTATATAACTTAATTTTATTTAAACATAATAATTAAGCAAATTACATAGTTGGAGGTCAGTTTAGTAACAAGCATAAGTTATGATCCATAATTTATCAAATCGACATAATATAGGAGATAAAACTTATATAATTAATAGTATATATATGACTCTCTTTGATTCGACACACATGAACTATATGCATTATTTCTATAACTTTCGACATTTACCAAGTCTAATGTGTTTTGAGTTGTTGTTAGCTCAATATTTTAAAAATTACATTTAAAAATGATTAAATTATATTGTTTAAATTTATTCAAACATAATAATTAAAAAAATTACTTAATTGGAGGTCATTTTAGTAACAAATATAAGTAATGATTCAAAACTTATCAAATCGACGTAATATAGGAGAAAATACTTGTATGATTAATACTATTAATGCCTGACTCTCTTTGGTTCGACACATATGAACTTTATGCATTGTTTCTATAATTATCTACATTTATCAGGTCTAATGTATTTTGAGTTGTCGTTATCACAATATTTTACAAATTACATTTAAAAAAATTATTTAAATATATAGTTTAATTTTATTTAAACATAATAATTAAAAAATTACTTAATTGGAGGTCATTTTAGTAACAAATATAAGTATTGATTCACAATTTATCAAATCGACGTAATATAGGGGATACGACTTGTACGATAAATACTATTAATGTATGACTCTCTTCGATTTGACATATATGAACTATACACATGATTTCTATGACTATCAACATTTACCAGGTCTAATGTGCTTTGAGTTGTCGTTATCCCAATATTTTATAAATTACATCTAAAAATTATTTCATTATATAATTTAATTTTATTTAAACATAATAATTAAAAAAAATTAGTTAATTGGAGGTCATTTTAGTAACAAATGTAAGCAATGATTCACAATTTATCAAATCGACATAATATAGGGAATAAAAAGTGATCGAACGCTTTTGTTCTTTATGCAAGTGTTCTCAATTTATACTATGAAATCAAATAATAAGATCAGGAATAAGAGTATGAAGTAAAAAGCAAAATAATTTTCATAGTCCCTAGATTTTTATATTACTATTTTGCCGCTTTATAACATTTTGTATATTTTATTCAAAATCCATGTAATTTTGGAGGTGTAAGTGTGTATTTCTTATAGTACATAAAGGGTAAATGTTTAAGTTTGAAATATAGAGAGTGTATTTAAAATTGAGTCATATTACAAAAAATAAATAATGTATTAATTATTTATACATAGAGAATTTGACATCAAATCAAACAAATGATGATTTTTTTTGTGCTCTTAAAAAAATGTTTTATATTGATGAAGTTTCATTAGATACATAAAGTAAAATATTTTTTTAGTTTCATTTCATTGGATGAATTTAACCAATTTGAGTAAATAAATATAATTATTTATTTTCACCATGTTCTTGTTTTTTTTATAAGAAGAGCCAGAAGGAAAAGTCAAGAAGGAGAAGGAATAAGGCATGGGATTCAGAACATTTGTCTTATTAAAATAATAAATATTCATACTATTTAGAAAATATCAAAAAGTTAATTTTATTTTGGAGGAAAAAGGCTATAACAGTCTTTTTCACTATTCTAGCTAAATTTTAACTAAATTTTTCTGGCCATTTAGCATTTCTCATTTAATAAATCACCACGAGGCACGTAATAAGGGGGGGCATGCATGTGGGCCATCTGGAGTTTTCGCGGTAGTAATTAAAATTTCAACCCTCGTTTGAAGTGCATATTAATGCTATTCATTCAATTATTCTCGAAAAATGGAAGACAATTCTTTATTTTTTAGAAGTCAGTGAATTTTTAATTTCATGTGTCCAAAAATATCAATTATATTTTGGATTTGAGAAAGTATCATTTTGTTTTCACATGTATCGCACAATGCTTCAATTTGCATCATGCAGGTTGATTGGATTGTTTTTATCTGGGTTCATTATTTGATTCATTTTGATCTAAATAAATTTAAGTTAGATTTAATTTATTTTGAGTCGTTTAAGTTTGACCGAATTTTACAATAGCCTAAATGGATTCTTTTATGGGAAAATTATGGAAAATGGCAAAAATATCAATATATTTATGGAAAAAAACGTAGTTTAAAAAAATTACATAAAGTCACTATATGTTACTTTTATAGCAAACTTTTTCCTCTCTTTCTTCTTCCCCCTCTCTCTTGCCCCCTCTCTCTAATGTCAATAAGAAAAGAAATATGTACCAATTGTACTCAATCAAATATAGGTGAGAGTTTTGCATTTTAGATCATTTGTATTCGAAAACTGTATTTGTATTTTTTTATATCAATTGCATTTGTATTCATACGAATACAATATGCATTGTTATATCTGTCAAATATATTATGTATCAATTGTATCCAACAAAAAAAGGATGAAAACAATTATATTTATTGTATTTCGAATGCAATTGATACAGAATACAAAATAGTTATGCATTAAAAAATACGAAATACAACGTAAAATAAATACAAAATACAACTCTCTCTTAATTCCCTCTCTCGATCTCACTCGTCTCTCTCCTCCCTCTCTAGATTTTGCTCGCCTCTCTCCTCCTAATATGCTTTTCTTTTGATACAAATAAGTTTGTATTTGTATTTATTTTTTTCTCAAAAATACAAATTAAAAAATCAAATGCATAGCAAATCAAAATATAGTTACAAATTGTAATTAGTGAAATTATAACTTTTGAAATCCTATTTAAGGGATAATTTTACTATTCTAAAAAGTTTCTCTTCTATCTAGAACTACTCAATTCAGCCGAAGTCCATTTGATCGGCTCAATTCATCCAGATTTTAATGGATTAGTCATGACATAAAATCATGATGGGCTAAATATGAACATAACCCAAGTAAATCCTAACTTTTTGGCCCAAACTGACCTGTCTAAAAGTAATAAAAATCAGATACTGCACAAATGAGTAATTTTTTTACTAGGAATTCCATTGATTGAAGAATTATTCTAGTTCATACGCATCATATTAAAATGTAAAAATTAAGTAAATTTCATTGTGTTAAGAGCTAAGTGTTGAGTTTTAAAAGATGTAAATGGAAAATGAAGAGTTGCGACTTTTATGAAGAGTTGCGACTTTGAAGAAGAGTTGCGACTTTTATGACAAGTTGTGACTTTTATGAAAGGTTGTGACCTTTCCGAAAGATTATGACTTTTTCAAAGGGTTGTGACCTTTCCGGTAAGGCACAATAAGAACCTTTTCACACTACCCTTTGTTTTCTATAAATTGAGGGATTTCCTCCCATTTTAAAAGAACCAATTTTCTGGACTTCTACTGCTACTAAATCTAGTATTCTAAGTGTACTTTACTGTCGTTGAGTTGTTCGCTGACACCGTGATTTTAGATACCGATACACCGGTGAGTAAGATCGTTCTATTCTGGGAGGATATATTGCATTAACCTTGGGTACTTGAGGGGAATAATTTCCTTAAGGGGACAGTGGACACTGTGCATTCAGTGGGCTCGATTTTCTTTCTTTGAGAAAAATATTTTGTATATTGTTTCTCATCTGTTTCTAATTCTTTTTTCTCTACTAGTTTTAATTTTCTAGTTTTGAAAATACTCTTTAAATTTTGTTGTTTCTTATCAAGTTCTTCAAAGTTTTGTTCTAAGTATCTTAGGAATACAAGATGAACAACAATCTTAAGGAAATTACTATACTATTGATATTTCTTGTATTGATTGAGGGAAACATATCATGGAAGTAGAAGATTAATGCATTTCTTCAGAATTCTGTGTCTTGTTTAGCAAGATCGAATTGAGAATGTACCAGAAAAATTGATGGTATTCCTGTTAAAGATTACACCAAGTAACCTTCTTATTATTTATCTAAGGAGGAAAATAGTTTCTAAAATTTAATTCTTTTAATATTTATCATGTGTATCTTTGAAAAAAGACATGCAAACCATATGTTTTGGAATGAATTTTCCTTGGCAAATAGTGTTGCCTTTAAAATTCTTTAGTTTGCAGAATGAGAGATGCACATTTTTGTTTGATAAAATAGTATGTCAAAATGTTATAGTTGGAAGGCTATTTGAAAAGAAAAGCATATCTATGTGATAATCTAAGAATATGTTTTATTCTATTTGGAGACTAGAAAAAAAGAATTTTTGTAGTTTTGTACTCCATGTGAAATTTGATTGTGTCTGATTTTTGTAGACTAAATTTTTTGTGTAGTTTTCTACTCTGGATAAATTAGACTATGCAATTGATTTGAAGAATATAAAAACTTCACATAGTAAGTCAGTGTTGTACTTTTCATTTTCTATAAACTTCACTGTTATATAGAAACAAATTGCACAAAAAAAATTGTCTTTATTGTTAGTATTTTAAATACTAAGTGGTATGTCTATTTGTGATAGAGAAAAAATGCAAGTGACTTAGAGTTTGTGATTTTGTGCCTCTATGGAATGAACTTTGACATTGTGTAAAGATTGTCAAAGGGAATTGAAGCACTGTAATTCTTTTGTAGAATAATATTTTCAGAAGAGATTTTATGTTGCCAATGACATTTTGATAGCATGAGAAAAAATATGTGGAAAAACTATTTTCAAATACTTGAAAAATATTTTTGAGATCATATTTAAAATTTGTGGGTTCTTTGCTTATGATAAAAATAAAATTAGACTTAGTGTCTAAATTTAAATTTGGAGCACAAGATATGAAATTTAATGATACTTTTGTATTATGTTCGACCCACAAGATTCTTAGAGTATATTTTATATTGTGGTCGTTGAGTTTCTCTTTTACTAGTATATGGTAGGACTAGTATGAAACTACCAAATTATATGTATACTTGTTCAAAAGGATTGTATTCTTTTATGATAAAGTGCACTTAAAATGTCGTGATTTTTCATGAAAAGATATGTCTATTAAATATAACTATTTGTATAGACATGAAAATTGGTGAGTAGTCATTTGTTATGTTTTGTAAAAGAAGCATTTGGATTATATTGCCTTTATTGGACCCGATGAAACTATGTTCATGAGTAGTTCTATAACAATCAAATTAAAAGTTATGAAAAGGTTCTTCTGAAAAGGACATTTGATAATGTGTTGATTCTTAACAATATTTGTATCAGACAATATTGTAATAAGTAGAAAAAAAAATATTTGTGAGAAAAAGCTACCTCACAGAGGGCTTTTCAAACTCAATATTTTATTTGTTCTTACTTGCTTGAGTCAAATTTTTTGTGACATGAACGCTTGGGACATGTCAATTACAAAACCTTGTAAGGAAAACTGATCAACTTAGAAGTTTTGTCTAACTTTGAGTGCAATAAATAAAAATGTCAAGTTTGTGTGAAATCTAAGTATGTTGAGCATTCTTATAAATTTGTTGAAAGAAATTCTAATCCCTTAGAGTTGATTTACACTGACATTTGTGATATGAAGTCAACACCATCTCGTGGTGGGAAAAAGTATCTCATAAATTTCGTTGACAATTGCATTAGAAACGACTATGTCTATTTGTTGAATGGTAAGGATGAAGCAATAGAAACGAGAGATAATATAATATTGAAGTTGAAAATCAATTGGGAAAAAGATAAGAAGTGATAGGGATGGAGAGTATAAATCTCCTTTTGAAGAAATATGTTTGAAAAGTGGAATTATCCAGCAAACTGTTTCCCTATTCACCTCAATATAATGGAAAACCGAACGTTGAAAAAAATGATGATTACATTACTTATATGTTCAGGTTTACCACAAAATTTGTGTGGAGAAGCTATTCTTACTGCAAAAGGGAACAACAAAATTTTTTGTCTTTCTAGAAAGAAAGCAATTTTGTTTGTTCAGGACACAATATATTCCATATGAGAAATGGAAAGGAAGGAAATTCAACTTGAAATATTTCAAAGTGTGGAAGTGTCTAGCCAAAGTTCAAGTTCCTATTTCTAAAAGGATTAAAATAGGACCTAAGAATTGTGGACTGTAAAATTAGACTTGAGTAGTCTAGTGAAAGGTCTAAAAGACCTTGGAAAGAACAAAAAGGAAAATGTACTTAATAAAGAGATTCAGACGCGTGGTAAATGTCAAAGGACATCTACTACCTTCGAATATGATTTTGTAACATTTCATGAGTCTTATGTTGACTCATTCTTTTGAAAAGATGGTGTCAATAGTGAGATTGGTTCAATCTTGAGCAATCCTATTGGAAGTTGGTTGATCTTCTTCCAAGAAATAAACCTTTGGGTTCAATGTGAATCTTCAGAAGGAAAATGAAAGTCAATGGAACTGTTGACAAATATAAAGCAAGACTTTTTGTCAAAGGCTTTAGACAAAAACAAGGTCTTGATCTTGTCGACACATACTCAACAGTAACTAGAATTACATTCATTCGGATGTTAATATTATTAGTTGCGGTATGTGACCTCCAAATTCACCAAATAAATGTAAAACAACTTTCTTAAATGGAGAATTGGAGGAAGAAGTTTACATGGAATAGCCCGAGGGTTCTGTGGTTCCTGGTAAAGAAAAAAAAAAGTGTGACAATTTGTTAAGTCACTTTATGGACTAAAACAAGCACCCAAACAATGACATAAGAAAATTGACCAAACTATGTTGGCAAATGGATTTAAGAATGATGAAAGTGATAAATGTATTTACATTAAAATCACAAGGTCATTGTTTGTTTGTATATTGATGACATGTTGATTATCAGTAGGGACACTAATGATATAAATGCTACTAAACGAATGCTAGAAAGCAAGTTTGATATGAATGATCTTGGAGTTGTTGATGCGATCTTAGGTATAAGAATCCTTAGAACTCCATAATGTTTAGCAGTGTCACGGTCTCATTACATTGAAAAGGTACTTGACTAGTTCAAATATTTGGATTTCAATATTGTCAAGACTCCAATAAATGTGAGCTTTGCATTTCAAAAGAGTGAAGGCGAAAGTGACTCACAATTGGATTGTGCTAGAGTATTGGGAAATATGATGTATATCACGAAGTGTGCGCGATCAGATATAACATGTGCTATTAATGAACTGAGTCGGTTCACGAGTGATCCTAATAGAACTCATTGAATGAAAATGAAAAAAGTTTTGGGGTATTTAAGACATACTCAAAACTATGTCTTGCATTATAACAATATCCAGCAGTATTGAAAGGATATAGTGATGTGAAACAACCCCCAAAAAAAAAAGCCCAAAAATGTGCTTCGAAAACACCTATAATTGTAATTTCCATATATCTCAAAATTTGTGCATGATTTCGGAAATTCGACTTCATATTCTTATTCATGGGGTCAAATTGAGTGGGTAATGGGTCTAACCCGAATTTTAGAGCAACCGTATCAAAATTCGAAAATTGAAAAAAATGCGATTTGGAGGGTCAACTTTAAAGGGTCATATCTCTTAGCACACATGGAACTGGAAGGGCCACAACCTATTAAATTAAAGCTCTTTGAGTTAGCTTTCCAACGCACTTGGTTTCACCTCATTCCGAGTTAGGATGAGGAAGTTACGACCATTTTCGTAAAACCTGTCTGTGCAGATTTGCAATTTCCAGTGAGCTATTTTTTTTAGGCGGGTTGGGGACGTTTTTTATAAAAAGGGGATATGTCCCATACTTAGTCATTTTTTTTAACTT
>JAJOOR010016867.1:0-17408 GCA_036250505.1 Solanum acaule
CCAACCCCCCCCCCCCCCCCCCCTCTTTACTTCTAGTACCAATGCTATAGAACTTAGAATCCAATTGCAGCCTTTTTAGTTCTAATAACCCTTTCCTCTTGCCTGTTGTTTGTGCACTCTGTTCCCCCCTGTTTTCTTGTTTATTGCTATCGATCTTCATCAACAATTCCTTCGCCTTTTCCTCACACCCTTTGAAATTAACCCCAAATTCCGAGTGTAGTTTGATTATATTTTGTTGTATCCAGTCTGAAGTGCTCATGTCGTCTTCTGGAAATTGGATACCCAATGGAATAGCTTCCTCTGTACCTCCATCTAAGTTCTCCTCCTCCAGTGGTGAAGATGATAATATGTTGGTCACTACTATTGATAATTCTTATAATTATAACTTTTGTGTGATCGCACGTTATCAAAAAGATTACTATACTAACATTTTATCTTCCTTGTCAAAGTTGATTTTCTATGACCTATCTCTGCTATTGCTCTCATACATATCTGTCTTGACAAATTGATTCTCTACAGTCTGTTGCGACCTTCTTTAGTCATGTTATGTCTGCAATTGGAGGAAATACAGCTGGTCCAGGTTAGTTTAAAATTTGATCTCCTTTGTCATACAAGTACAATTTAATTTACCTTTCAGATGCTCAGAGTATTGTTGGAATTTTCAGGTGATGCTGTTGTCAATGTCTATATAAACTATGAGAAGAAGTTTGCTTTTGTTGAAATGAGATCTGTAGAGGAAGCTAGTAATGCCATGGCATTGGATGGCATCATATTTGAGGTACCTGAATGTGTTATAGCTGATCAAGTAGTTTTGAAGTCGTAAAGAAGCTATACTTTTACTATTTATAGTTGTAGGTGGTTTATCCACTTGGGAGAAAACAAGGATGTAGAAAATTTTAGTTTAGGGGTATGCAACTATTCTCTGTCCCTTGGATCTTGTTTAGTCCAAGAACATTTTGGGTGCAACACCTTTCATCCACTTCCCATTATAAGAGCTGAATATCCTCAGACCTGTTTCTTCGCTTTTGTTTTTTTTGTTTTTCATTATTATCATTACTGGAACTTATCAGATGTTATTGTTTAATTTGTTATCGAAGTATCATTGTTTCCTATTGCATCAATATCAAGTACATGTCCCTACTTTCAACTGACTGCTCCGTGCTTCTCTGTCCGTGGTGTTTTTTATGCAGGGTGCACCTTGTAAGGTCAGAAGACCCAGTGATTACAACCCTTCTCTGGCTGCTACTCTTGGTCCTAGCCAACCAAACCCAAACCTCAACCTGGCAGCTGTAGGATTGTCCCCAGGTTCTGCAGGAGGGCTTGAAGGCCCTGATCGTATTTTTGTTGGTGGTTTGCCCTACTATTTCACAGAAGCACAGATTAGGGAGCTGTTAGAGTCTTTTGGTGCGCTTAGAGGATTTGATCTGGTCAAAGATAGAGAAACTGGGAACTCAAAAGGCTATGCCTTTTGTGTCTATCAGGATGTTTCCGTTACTGATATTGCTTGTGCAGCTCTCAATGGGATTAAGATGGGTGATAAAACCCTTACTGTTAGGCGTGCTAACCAGGGTACGACACAACCTAAACCTGAGCAAGAGAGTGTATTGTTGCATGCACAACAGCAGATAGCTTTGCAGGTGAGTGAGACATTTCTGTGCTCTCTTATTCAATTTTCAATTCCTTAGCAACAATTTGGCTGCTCACCCCTTAATGCATGTCTTTTTTTTTGTTTGCAGAGATTTATGTTACAACCTGGTGCATTAGCCACAAAGGTCTTGTGCTTAACACAAGTTGTTGAGGTAGATGAGCTCAGTAATGATGAGGACTATCAAGATATTTTAGAAGACATGAGAACTGAATGTGGAAAATTTGGTGGGTAGTTAGATAAGATCCTTTTTCCCCTTGTGCTAAGCATATGGCTTAAATATAGTAGCAATACTTACTTAAAAAATCATCCACTTTGATATATATTCTGCAGGTCCACTGGTGAATGTTGTTATTCCACGGCCAAGTCCTGATGGTGAGCATGCACCAGGGGTTGGAAAGGTAAAAATATGTCTTCAGATTTCTTAGTCTGGGTCATTTAAAGTTCATAAGTTGTTACTAGTGATGTTGTATATTTTACTAGGAAAGTGACACAACTTGGATCTAAAGTTCTTTGCAATGACCTAAAAATTGCTTGCAACTTTTATGAAGAGGCTTTTCAGTACGATTAGTTATAACTTCCTCAAATGAAAACAGCCAATTGAAAGAAAGGATCCAATCTGTTGGATTGGTTCTTTGTCAGTGGCTTGGTTTTCACTTCTAAAATGTGGAACTGCTAAATCATTTGTGGATCTTTCAGGTATTTTTGGAGTATGGAGATGTCGAAAGTGCCAGCAAAGCTCGGCAAAGTTTGAATGGAAGAAAATTTGGTGGCAACCAAGTTGTAGCTGTCTTCTATCCAGAAAACAAGTTCTATGAAGGGGACTACGATGGTTAGTCGTATCCTCTAAGTTGTCAGAAGTGCTCAGCAAGTCTTATGACATGGGGATTCTTGGATGGCTTATAGGAATTACCGCCTTGGACTAGTGCTAGATGTAAAACTCGTTTCTGTTTTCCTTTTCGGAGCATTGTTTGTTTTACTCTGAATTATATCCATCCATTTAGGTTGGATTTATGTGTTGCTGGTGGTAGATAGGTTTGATAGTCTTAAACATGAAGACTTTGGTGCTTGTCAACAGTGTGACAATTGATGCAAATACAGACTCGGGTTTTCATACTACTTTATTTCTGCTGGTGAAAATCCTGAATATTCTTGGTTATCAATCTTGGAAACGACGTTGCAATGGATTGTATCGTGTTCCTATTACCCTCACTCAGGTCACCCAACAATTACAGTAGAAATCTTGGTGTGTGCTATATATAATATACTAATCCCTGCCCAGGCATATCTCCATAAATGTTAAATATACAGACTTTTCTATAGCAATATCGAGTTCTAATGTCATGTATATTTACTAAAGAGAGTTCAATCATTTTGTGTATTTTATGTTTAAACAACCAGCTTGAAGGAGATAATTGATCTGCAGATAGTAACGTCAAAGTAATATATAGCTCTTGATGATAAACGAGAAAACGATCCCTAATGTTTGAAAGTATTGTTCAAAAATATAATCTCTCAAGTATGCATTTACCAATTTTGTTCTTTGGTATTTGTCAAAAAGATTAAACACTTTTAGTTTTCGTAAAATATTTGTTGAAGTATATTAGGTTAGACGTAAAAATAAAAGATCCAATTATCAGGGGCGGACCCACGTGGTATCGAGGGGGTTCACCCGAACCCCCTTGGCAAAAAATTACACGGTATATATAAGGTAAATTTTATGTATTTCTGTAGATATACATAATTTGAACCCCCTCAATAACAAAGAGAAACTGATGGCGCAGTGACAAGTACCCCTAAAATTAGGTTGTACGTCACCAGTTTGAATCCCAATAAAAGCATTTTATTTTTTTTCTTATTCAGTTTCATTTTTTTTTAGTTTTTTTTTTAATTTTCAGTTCTGTTTTTCTAGTTCTTTTTAGTTTTTTTTTTACTTTAAAAAATGTGCTAAAAGTTTGGTTTTAAACCCAAAAGAATTCAAGGTTTCCATTTCTAAAGGCTTATTTACACGTTTATACTTTTATTTTTCGAACCCAATGAACGAAAATCCTAGATCCGCCACTGCCAATTATAAACATCAAGAAAGTTTTATTTAATCGTAGAATATGCAACATGGAGAATTTATACCAAACACTAAAAAAACAAAAAAATAACAGAAATTATATCTCAAAGAAATTGTACCCAATTCTAGAGAGAAAAAAAACTAAAAAAATTGTATCTTCAAATGAGAGTTCCCCTTATTTTTCTTTAAAAAAATTATACTTGGAGACTAAAGTAATAACTTTTAAAAACTTAAAAGGTCAAAATTATTAAATATATATTTAAAAAATTAGACATTGATTGTGCTTCACGTCCCTGGAGAACACATTGTTGCTTCATTGTGCCACCACCTTTTGAGTAAGAAGCTCAGTTTACTTCATATTTAAGTTCTTCAACATCCACAAATTTAATCAATTATCATATGAGTTTTTATATTAAAGTATTTGAAACTATCAATACGCACTTGATCTTGATGTATTCGAATCATATGAGTTCTTGTATTGAAATTATTAATAAGCATTTGATATATTCGATAAAAAAAAATCTGATAAATTGTTCATTTATTAAAATGACATATTTTTGAATATTTTGCCAAAAAGTATTCATATATTAAAAATAAAAAAGGAACGACATTTACGTTGAGAGTTTCATTTTTAAAAATATATATTTTAGACTTAGGATAAATATTAAACAAAAATTAATAAAATATATAATCAAAATCAAAAAATATTTATAAGTTAAAAAATTATAACTGAAAAATGATCTATTTATAACTTTTAGCTGATATATTAACTTATAAGTACTTACCAAACACAAATAAAGTTAAAACATTTATAAATCAATTTAACCCACTTGTAAACTTATTCAAACATCTTTGTAGATAAACTGTCAACTCACTTCTACATTGTTTCTTACATAAAAGACTAACATCAACACATTTTTATTCAATCTTTTTTTTTTTTTTTGGACACCAACGTCTTGTGTCTTGCATCTCACCTACACAAAATATATATTTGCGAGTTGAAACCAAGTAAAAAATGTATTTGTATATTATATATTTTTATAATTTTTCACATGATATATTTAAAATAAAGATTAAAGATATTTTGATATATTTAATACATCTTTAATTTAAGAACATAAGATTAAGTAGTCGTTTGATAGAGTGTATTAGAAAAAACAATGCATGTACTAGCTTTGTGTATTACTAATATCTTGTTTGTTACACTTTATTTGGTATTAAGTTAGCAAAATGGTCTGGTCGACCCTTGTACTTGTACCCGTTTGTATTGTGAATCCTTCTACTTACCCCTTTGTCATCTGAACCCCCGAACTCATTTAAACTCAACCTGTTGAACCCTTTCAACTCATCGTGACTCTCAATCGCGCTGATGTCACATTCCATGTCAGATAAGTTTTGCCACATCATATTTTATTTTTATAATAATTTCTTTTTGGACAAAAAATCATAAAGTTTTTATGCAAATTTTACAAAATAATTTTTTTAATTTATTCTTTTAAATTAAAATTTTGGGTCTCCCTACATCATCTACCGTTTTCACCATGAAATGGCCTAATTGTCGAAGAAAGTTGCCGTTGCCACCACTCCTCTTGCCGGTGAGACCACAAATACTCTCTCCCTCATCTGTCTCCATCTTCTTCGCACACTTTCACCATTTTTCTTACCTCCTCCTTCTCCAACCTCCACAAATCCAAAAACCATAAGCTGTCGCACCAGCTCCTTGCCCCTCACCAGCCTCGTTTCCCTCTTCACTGTCTTCCTTTTTTCGTACCATCGACGACTCATGCGAATCACCAGGGACCCCCTATGCTCTCCATCCTCGCTGGAGTACCAGAAGGCTAGAAAATTCCTCGCTGCCTCCGATGTACCAGCATACTCCTCGCCGTCTCTGGTGTACCAGACCACCTAAAAAAGATGAAAGAAAGAAACATAGAGTGTTGGATAAAAATGGAGATGGCTGAAAAAAGTAGGTCGTTGGGTGAAGAAGAAGGGTTTCTTTTTTCTTTTTTAAGTTTATTATTTTACTCTTCTCATTTAAATATTTTTAAAATTTAAATATGATGTTCACTTGCCTTAATAGGCGTGTGGTCTCACTCTCTTGCCAACTCAACCATATTAGTGCCACATAAGCAAGGTCAATGGTCAAAGGGGTTTGATATATTGTGTGTCATTAAGTGTAAGGGTTCATATGACAAAGAGATAAGTAAAAGTGTTCACAATACATACATGTACAAGTATAGGACTCTACCAGACCATTTTGCCTATTAAGTTATTTATAACTAATATATGAAAATCCATGGTTTCTGTATTAGTAATACAAAGGTTGTTAATACATGCATTATAGCGTGCTAAAGACACAATTGCCCCCTAAAAATCGTTTTCGTATTCTTTTTGCCAAATTTATAGAGGATTTTTTTATAAATAAATATTTATTTTAAAAAAATTTCAATGCATGTTATTTTTAATATATCAATCAAACACTGCATAAGAAATAATCAATATAACTAATACAAGTAGTTATGCAAAACAATACATAAATTAGCTATGCGTATTTTTAAATTATCAACCAAACATTATGATAACTTAATTTTTATCTAATTATCAAATGTCGTATAAATTAGTGAGTATATGAATAAGTTGAGTTACCAAACGACTCCTAAAGGGGTGATGTGTAATATTCTTGCTCGAAGGGGGTAATTTGTAATTTGATCACCGGAAAACGACAAAGAAAAATTGACGACGAGACTGGAAGAGGAAAATTCTAATAGGGAGGCTAAGCGTGTTTAAAAGGCGGCAGGATCAAGCAAATTCATCATTACAGGCTATCACATTTCTTCTTCATAATTTAAATTTTTTCTGCTTAAACGGAGAAAAATGAATTGGGTTCAACGGAAAATTTATCTCTACAATGTTACTTTTGGTTTGTATATGCTCGACTGGTGGGAACGTTGTCTCTTCAGTATCCTTTTTTTTTGTTTTTTTGCTTCTCATGTTCATCAATTTTGTTAGATCTGTTAAATTTCTTTTTAGTTTATCGATTTTCAATTCATTTTGCTGATCTGTGATTTAGTTATCAGATTTTGGTTGGATCTGGAGTTCTTAACATTTTTTTAGATATTTTGGTGCTTGTGTTGCTATGGTTTATGTGTTACAACGGGTTTCGATTTGCTTCTGAGCTCTTCAATAGGTATGTGTTTCGTTTTCTCTTGAAGAAAAGTTTAGTTTTGTCCGTATTGCTTGCAATTAGTTTAATTTTTCAGCAACTATCACAAATTCATGTATGTTTTGTTCATAAGTGTGATGGTGGAGATTGGATGTAGGAAAGGAGTGGCAACTGGGATTAGTAAATCAATAAAGCAAACTGATTATCGCTTTGAAGTTTAATTCTTCATTTTGAAAAATAGATTATAGTGAACTTGCATAGTGATATACATGTATGCCATTTTGTAGTCTATATGGTCGAATCTCAATGAATGTAGAGGAAGGATTGTAAAAAGATGCATTCTTATTTGATACCTTAGAGAATTCATTGGATTGTAAAAAGATGCATTTTTTCTGTTCTGATCACCTAACTATGAATCTTACGAGGTAACACCAGGTTCTAGTAGTGATTTTGGTTCAAAGCAGATGGGATAATTGTTCTCACGAAAGTTGTGACTCCCAGCAGCTTACCATGCCCAACAGCAGAAATGAAAAAGTAAAAACCTTTAAAGAAGCATTGAAAAGTGAGAGGAGAATTATACAGTCTTAGGTTCAAATCCTAAGTGAAATGCCACTTAATATACATGGATTAGTCAAAATGAATTTAGCTGGAAAAAATAGTCAAGCCAGAGTAGCAAAATCATGACATCTGAATGAACAAATTTCATGAACACTCCATTTGGCAACCTGTTGTTCTTCAAATTTATGCCAATTCTCCATTGATCACCATTGTCTATAAAGCTACACCAAGTTCTGATATTTCTCTTGTTTCCTGACTTAGTTGATCTGATTTAAGATAGATTCAAGTTATTTTGTAGTAATTTTTATTAGTAGTACCTTGTTAATGGATGCAGATTATTTTGGTAGTAACCTGTCATAAGGGGCCTAACTTTCTTCTTTGATGAAGTAAGTTGTTGCATTGCTGGCATCAAGAAGATGCAATGGTTGCAAAAGAAGTACTGTTAGCTCCAATACATTTGTCTATGCTAGGACATGGAACTAACAAAACAAACAAGAAGGGACAGTGTCTGGACAAAAAAAGTGAGACTATGCTAAAATGCAATGAAACTGTTAGCTCCAAATACCAAAAGAAAAAATTAATCTATGTGCAGTGAGCTAACAAAGCAGAAACTATTCAGGGAAATTACAGGGGAAAGTTTACTTTAACTAAAGAGAAGTAGGACAGATTTAGCCTTGAGAGAGTGATTTGGAGTTGATACACCAGTAAAACATCTTTGATTCCTTTCTATCTATGCTATCCAAAAAAATGCTGGCTGGTATCATAGTCCAGACTTTCCTGATGGCGTTATCAACTTTCCATGAGCTCCAACATTCACCTGCTTACTTCAGATTTTGTGGCATGCCCCATTTAAATCCACAAATAGAAGAAAACATATTTCAAATGTCATTTGCAACTGTACAATGGAGCAGCAAGTGATTGACTCTACTGATTTTTGGGCATGTAGCATCTAGTTGTAATTTGAAATTTTCGTATGACGAGGTTGTCCTGGGTCTAGCATGCTCCATGTTAGTCCTAGCCAGTTGTAGCACATTATCCTCATTGGTAACTTTGTCCTCCAAATCAATTTCCAAATACCATTGTGGGAACAATAATGATTGTAACATTTTTTAGCTGTGACTATTCCTTCTTTTCTATGACCCCATTTCAGACTATCTGGATTCTGATGCATCACTAATCACTGAGTTGTCCAACTTTGTTAGGAGACCTAGGAGATCTTCTCCGTCATTGACATTCCTTCTATATATAATGTTCCAGCTTTCCCATTGCTAATGAGAAATGGATGAGTTAGTATCACTGCAAAGATGGAATAGTCGGATGCTTTCATTAGAACAGAGTTGCTTAGCCACTTATCTTTACAGAAACTATTATTAGAATTTCCAACTGAGAAAAATTATTCTGTGGAAATTCCTCCCATAGCTTGCTAATAGTTTTCCGTAGACATATCCCTGGAGGTGTTCTTGAAACTTTGGTGCACCAATGATTGTAGGTTCCATGCTTTGCTTTAACCACTTTCTTCCAGAGAGATCCTGGCTATACCTCCATAGCCATGTCATTGTCATGCATTTGTCATGAATGGCAAGGTCTCTTATTCCCAGACCTCTTGAGATATTGGTTGAGTGACTTTGGTCCATTTCACCAAAGTGGACTTTATGAGAACTATTATTACCTACCCCGAGAAAATTCATTGCCATGTCATTGTCATGCATTTGTCATGAATGACAAGGTCTCTTATTCCCAGACCTCTTGAGCTATTGGTTGAGTGACTTTGGTCCATTTCACCAAAGTGGACTTTATGAGAACTATTATTACCTACCCCGAGAAAATTCCTCCTAATCTTGTCCAGTTGCTTGAGAACCTTACCTGGCATAGGAATAGAGACATGTAGTTAGTGGGGATGCTTTCCACAGAACACTATTGACTAGTGTAAGGGGATGTTTTCCACAGAACACTGTTGACTAGTGTAAGTCTACCTTCCACAGAGATACTGCATTTGCCACGGTGCAAGCCTTTTCTCCAAGTTTCATACTCTATCCATATTCCAATAGCTCTGAATTTAGCAATGGAGGCCCCAACTAGGTAGTTGGGAAAATACAAGTACTGAAGTACAAAAGATCTACCAGTTCAGTCAAATTTGGCACTGAACTAAGCGGATACATCACACTCTTCAACAATGTAAGGTGAAGATCTGATGAAGCTTCAAATATTAAGAGCATGAGATCAAGTTTTAGAACTTGGGTTAAGTCTGCTTGACAAAATATCAAAGTACATCAGCCTAGAGTAAGTGAGAGGCAGTGATTGAGTTCCCAGAGCCCCAGCCTCAAACCTTTTAACTAACTCATTTGAACAAAATTATCCTACATTTTTTTATGTCCCTCCATAGCCAAGATGAAGAGGAAGGGTGAGAAGGGTCCCCCTGTCTAAGACCCTTAAAAATCCTACTGGAGAACTGTTAACCTACACTGAGAACTTGACTATAGAGATGCTGAACTTGATCCATCTGACACACCTATCAGGCTATCACCAAACCTGATTTTTCTTAGCATAGAGATAAGATATGACTAATTTAGTTGATCAAAAGCTTTCTCTATAATCCAGCTTTTGAAAAATACATGCTTCCCACTTTTTAGTTTCCAATCAAGAGCTTCATTAGCAATCAAAGCTGCATCAGCAATTTACCTGCCTTAAATGAAAGCATCAGTAAGGAGCCTAACTTTCTTTAACAATATCCCTGGGGATGAGAACGCTTTGATTGTTTTTGGAATTCCAGTGGCAAAGTGAGAACCTTTTGATTGTTTTAAGTAAGTGGTTGAAGAAAGAAATGGAAATAAAAAGCTAAGAAGGTGTACCATAGGTGAGCCTGGAAATATGGTTGAAGAAATATAACTGAAAGCTGAAGCAACCTCATTGTTAGTCTGGTGAGCGAAATAAAGTTTGACTGTCAGTGATCACTAGTTTGAAAAATAACATTGGTTTTTTAGTCTTGTTTGCCTGAACCCGTAACCCATGTTATTGAGATGAATCTTAATTTGCTTCAAATTGTTAGCCCATAGAAAGGAATTTGGAAATAATACTGAAACTACTACATAATACATATGGTTTGGTTGTGATAGTCATAGTTCTCTGTTATAGGTTAACCTGAATTACTGCACTTTGTGTTCATTACTATTAGTCTGTTGTAGGCTATTTCTCTTGCTGTCTGATCAAATGAGTTGAGAAACGTCTTTTTTAATATTAAAGTATATTTTTCTTACGATCAAATGATCTTATGCGCAAAACGCAGACCCTCTTTCACTTTCCTGTGCCTTGTACTTCTGTAATTTATTGGGAATACTAATGTGTGACTTTGTTGAAACTCCATTTTATGGTTTTGTGTACCTTATTAGATCTGGAAAAATATATCCAATATTTTGCATCAGTTATTATAAGCGAGTTCCTACTTATATCATTGATAATTTTCTTGTCTCAGGCAAATGTGGTGAAAGTTCATCAGCTGTGTCGAGTGTTATTCTTCACCATAACTAAGACAGATATGTATGCCTCTTTTGGCATTTAACTTTTAAGGTTGTGAAATTGTTTGCTGTACCATGGATATAGTTGGCTTTGTATGAATTCATCTTACTAGAAAAATACATTGTTCGTTTCTTATTCTTTACCGATAGATGACACTTAGTGTAATAGTTCGAACAATCAATCAGAAATTCAAGTTGAAATTCTTGATTGTTGTGAGGAATGCTTTGCAATTAGCTTATCAATTTGTGAAGTTTTTTTTTTTTTTGATGTGTGTGTTGAGTTGATAGCTCTGTCAATGACGAACATAATATTGAAGAAAGCATTGTTGTTTCATTCCTTTTAATCTTCAAGATTAATACAAATTTGGCTCACTCTAGTTGTTATTATATTTTAAAATGAGTTGTGGATTAAATTTCAGTGGCTCCCCTTATTGTGCTTGTTTTTGTTCTTTTGTCACCATTTGAAATATGCCTTGCAGTTTTGGACCTTGTGAGGAGTAGAGGGGAAAATGATTATTAGTTTATATATATATATATATATGTATATCTGCAGTGTAGTTCCATATCTCTCAAGCTTGTACACTCGTGTTGTAGCCATCACGCTAGCAATTAAACTTTAGTGTATCTTCTTTTTGAATTATGTATTTAGTAGACAACACACATTCTTTGATAAACTTTAGTTTCATTATATTTACCAAAAAAGTCCTAAAATACCTTTAAACTATCAGATTTGCTATAAAAGTATCTTCGTTTACCTTTCGGGTTAAAAATGTCCTTGATGTCAACCTATTGGCCTTGAAATATCCTTATTTTTTACAGCTACATTTAACAATAGAATTAAATTTCTCATTTCTTATGAGGCACAATTTCATTGGGTTATTTGTAATTAACCTAAACAAATTAAATTTCAATCCAAACCCGAATCCATTTAATAACCCGATACCCGCCCCATGTTCAATCCCATTAAACTAAGGAAGAAAATTGACAATTATCTTAAACTTTCAATCAATGTCATGCAAGTCCTATCTTTTGTAATATGGTTCGAACTTTCAAATTGCAAAAGATAGGACTTGCTTGACATTGATTGAAAGTTTCGAATAATTTTGTCAATTTGAGGCCCTAACAAAGTAAAGTAGCTATACTGTCCATGGCTCCAAGCAAGATAATGCTCAAAAAATTATCATAGGCAAGACATGACAATAAAATTACTAAAAAATTTGCTTTATATTTAAAAAATTATCAGCTATCAGCAATATTAAGGTTTGAGAAATTCCAAGACCTTTCATCTGACCATTTCGATACTGGACTTCATTAGCCCCACTTCCCACCATTAATATCATCCACCAGCCACCTTATCACAATCTTCTTTTTTGACATTCTTATTTAGTAAACTTAAATAAGTAATTCTTATTTTTGTCATTCTATATTTTAGTTAGATCTTTAAATTACTGTCACTAACTTGTTAATTTAGATCTCCCAACAAGATTTCATGATGAGACTAATTCAATTTTGTAATATAATATTTTATTAAGTTTACCTATTAAATAATAAACCCACAAAATAAACATGTTTCAATTATATTATTTTTAAATATCTACTTAACATACAACTTTTCAATATTTTTTTAATGGTGAAATCCCCTGCTCTAAAGTTAGTTGGATAGACTTTAAATAAAATTTTAACAGATCAAAACATATATTTTCCTTGGTATCAAACACATCCCTACTCTGTAGTCTATACCACTCATTTCAATGTGTTCCTTTTCTTCTACTCACTACTTATAGGATAAATCATCTTATTATCTGACTAATAAAGTACAAAATAGTTGATTATATGAGGGATCATTTGGACACGAATATGAAATTAGATTGATATGAAGCTGAAGTTTTACAATTTATGAAAACTATTGAAATTTTCTGAATTCTTATGCAATCTTACTAAATAAGCAAATCATAATTTATAAATTCATAAGACATCGCATAGATAAATCACTTATCTTTATGTTTCTTTTATAAATAAATATTTGTAATTACAAAATTTCAAATACACATAATTTTATGAAGATACACTAATCAACAACAACAATAACTAGTTATTCTTTAATATAATCCTTTCAAATGAATTGAATAATCTCTTCACACTGAGCAAAATTTTTTTTTTTTTTTACAAAATTTAAGATTAAGGGTGTTCGTGGTTCGGTTTGGATCAGTTATTGATTAAAACCAAAACCAAATCAATTTGGTCAGTTTTTTAAATTTCTAAAATCAAACCAAACGAAACGAAAAAAAATTACCGTTGATTTGGTTATTGTCGGTTTAGTTAAGTTTTTCTGGTTTATTCGGTTTGAAAGAGAATTTTTTTGAGGACGTATGCATCTCGATAGACACAAACACCTAGTACATGAATAATCCACAGAAAAGCTATTGTCGGTTCAATTAAGCAATACTAGAGTTATCATTACACGAACGTGATTCAATTAAGAGAAAGTGTGACTATTTTATGTGAAGTAGGGTAGGTAAAGACTAAAATTGATTTTGATGGACTTGGACTTAGGATTGTTATAGTTGGACTAAAGTATTGGGCTTGAGAAGTTGGTAAAGTTAAAGACTTAAGTTAATTAAAATTGAGCAATTTTCACATATAGCAAACATAAAAATCATATTTGTATGTTATAGCTATAATTTGCATAATTGCGTTCCATAGCAAATTTTATCTTTGCTATGAAGCTTTTGATTTGTATATTTCGCTAGATACATCCAATTTATATACAAATTGTTCAGTTTTGTATAAATTCATTTATACAATTGGATAATTTGTATATAAAACGTTTCAGTTAGGCTTGTCCATTGTATATGTACATATTGTGGTAATTTGTATATGTATGTGTTCTTTGTACAAGTGTATATGTGAAATCTATATGCAAATCTCTCTCTCGCTTTATACAACACAAATTATACATTGTAATTTGTATAATCTGTGTTTATATAAAACGAGAAAGAGAGAAAGACAAAAGAGAACTGGGCAGGGGAAGATCTGTATTTGTATAATTATAAGTGTATTGGACGAAAATATATGTGTTTGTATTTGTATATACACTTTTCTCTCGCTTTATACAAACACATACGCATTTTATACATTTGTATACCGAATGGGTAATTGTATACCAAACCAGATGGCAAAAAAATAGGATGTTTGCTGCGAATTACAAATAAAATAAATTATAGCTATAACATTTAATTTGAATTAATAGTTTACTATCTCATACAATTTTCTTATTAAAATTTAACAAAATATTTATATTTTATTTATGAATAATATATAAATAATTATAAAATTTATATATCTAATTTATTGGTTCGGTTTGATTATTTTTGCGGTTATTTTTTAGTAAAATCAAAACCAAACCAAATAGTATTGATTTTCAAAATTTAAAATCAAAGCTAACTAAACCAAACCAGATATCAATTTTTTTTAATCGGTTTGGTTTGAATTGCGGTTTAGTTTGATTTTTTAACCATAACCATGAACAACCCTATTTAAGATAATGAGTTTTTTCTTTACAAAATATAAACGCAAGGGTCAAATTTTAAAAAAATAAATAAATTGTGATTTGAAATTCGAAATCAGGCTTTTTTGAAAAATTAAGACCGCTAATTTAAAATCATACTTTATATCGCATGTACAAATATAAGTTAAGATAAATCACAATTTAGATGTTGCGCTTTTATTACTTCTACTATAACGTTTCAAAACATTAAACACAATTTTATTAATTAATGAAATCATCTTCTAAAAGTTGATTTAATATAATTAAATTATCAGTCACATAATAGTTATAAAATCAACATGCACTTGGTCCTTAGCCAAAGATCCTGGTATGAAATGGGACACGAAAACACTTTGCAAAAAATATTATTATTTCTTAAAATGTCCTGAAAAGTTAGCGAGGATAAGAAATTTCATGAATTGAAGCAATAAATTTAGAGTATTAAGACGGGATTAAAATCTATAGATGAATATATAAAAGAATTTAAGAAAATTTGTGACAGTTTCATTGCTATACACAAATCGTTAGACGAAGATAACAATGTTATACAGTTTGTCAAAAATCTTTAAAACAAATACAAGATCTTAAGGATTGTTATGTTGGACAATGCTTTTCACATCCATCCTTCACTTCAGTTTGTTAACGCACAAAGAGAGTATGATATGAGAAAAGAAAATAGCGAGAAAGATCATGTCGATCAAGCCATGACTTTTCAAGTCTATAAAATACAAAGTTCGATTTGGTAGGAATAGAAACAATTACTCTTTCAAAGGAAGAGGCAATGCAAGTTGCAACCCATGTAGCTCAATATTGTTTTATAATCTTCTTGAACCACCTAATATAAATTATCTACCATCTTCCATTTTATTAAAAATAGAAATTATTATCTCTAAAATACTCTTTGTTTGTTTAATCCTTTTTCTCTTTTTTTTTTCTTTTCTTTTAGCAATAGAGTTCTTTCCATTTCAATAATAAGCATTACTTCCTCTGTCCACTTTTAATATGTTGAGTTTAATTTTATTAAAAAAATAAATGGATGAAGTTAATAAAGAAAGAATAAAATTTGAATCACTTTTATAATATTAGGGATAAAATGATGATGCAGAAATATCATTGTTTTGACATAATCTTAATTTGATGTCTGGTTTTTATTTTTCATAGTACCTATCAGATCTATTACATTAAGATGAATTTTCACCTATTCAACACATATAGCTTTTGCCCGATAAATTTAAATTTAAAAATATTTGTTATTATTTGAGGAAAAGAAAATTCTTACCTTCTATTCTTTTAAAATATTTGCTCGAGAATGACATCATCTCATGTCAATAATGAGTCATAAAAAAATATTACAAACTAAGTAAAGTAGAGAAAATATATAGAGTGATCAATATATTATTCCACTTAAAATTGATGTCAAAATAAATTAATTTGCCGTCCTATTTTTATAGAAGAACCGAAGTTTCTCACAAATTAATAAATTGGCATTCATATATTATACTCTCTAATCAAATGAATATCTCACGATTAAGTCTGAAATATTCATATTACATTTAATTAATAATATAAATTTATTTTAAAATTTAAATAAAATTTATATTACATTTAATCATTAACAATACAAATTTATCCTCAAATTCCAACTTGCTTACACCATAGTTAGCTAATAGTGGTCTAAAGATGTTAGTATCATTAATATAAGTTTAGTATAAGAAAATTCAAATAATGCACAACACGTGGCAATTATACAACTACCCCAAAAGCCTTATAAATAGTCAAAAGTAACTTGACTTTTCTTTAGCATACTTTTCACTTTTATTAATTACCCTCCACCCTTTATTGTATTTTTCACTCTCAGTGACTTTCTCCTAATTTAGCAAATTGACCACTCCTATTTCTAGCCCCACTTTCATCACTTTACTGAAAGTGGTTAAGTAGCTAATCTTAAGTTAAAAGTGTTTCTAATTTTTAATACTCCCTCCGTTCCGTAAGTTTGTTTGATTTAACATGAAGTTTAAGAAAGAAATAAAGACTTTAAAATTTGTGGTGAAAAATAAATGATAAATATTTGCGTAGCGGTAAATAATTTAATTAAGGTAAAATAGACATTTTAAAGTTAAATTGTTACTTATCAAATGTGTCATTCTTTTTTGGATTGATTAGAAAGAAAAGTAAGTCATATAAACTAATACAAAGGAAGTAGTACTCTGTTCATTTTAATTTTCTATTGTTTTAGACATCAATTAATAAATATATTATTATTAAATAATTATATCAATCATTATTTTCTTAATGCGTGTATCAAAGATAACTTTCCTTTCATATACACATATATTGTGTTGGATTTTCTTATTAGTTTAGTCTTCGTTAGTTTTTATTCTCCAAGTTTACTAGAAAAACTAATTGAATCATGATAATTCGATAATTCACTAACACACCTAAAATTATGAAAGTTTTCTATTTTCTAAAAATGTTTGCAATAAGTACTTTCCATAAAATTTTCAACATATTCTACCCTTTTATAAGGGGTAAATCATCTTATTATCTTAACTAATAAAGTACAAGATATGATTGATATTGTAAAGTAAACCACAATCTATATATAACGCTTTCATTATTTCTATAACGTTTCAAAATAAATAATTAACACAATTTAATAAATAATTATTTATTAAACTTACATATATATATACTAGATAATGTGGCCCGTGCTAATATAAATGGTATGTTTTGGGGCTAATAACCGAGTTTTTGAAGCGATTGTTTGCATGGATAAAGGAATACGTTTTTTCTTTGACGCTATTTAAGGCATAATAAGACTATCCACATACAACATTTTTGAAATATTTTATGTTGTCAATTATCATGATTTATAGTATTTTTACGATAGATTCACTTCAACAATCAGTGGAATTTTTTGT
>JAJOOR010016868.1:0-17876 GCA_036250505.1 Solanum acaule
TTGACTCAATTTTTTTGTATTAAATTTGAAGATTAATTTGAAATATATATATATATATATATATATATATATGAAAAAACTTTTAAGTTTCCATTTGACGATACAGGATGAACATAAATCACTGAAAATCGAATTACAGTATAAATAACACCTTATGAAACAATACATAAAATAACAATTTTACTATATCATTCCTAATTAATATATGTTGAGAAATGAATTGTAAATTATTTCTTGATTTTATAATTGGACAAATAAAAAGACATTTACTTTTATATAATGAATAAGTAAAAGTGGACGGAGAAGGTATTTTGACTATTTTATTCTCATTATCTATTGTAATTTTGTCAAATTATCTGTCATTTATGTTAAAATATTGAAGTTTATGTTAGTGTAATACTTCCCCATCCCAAAATGTTGTCGAACCATACTGAATTCTCAAAAAATGTGGAGTACTATTTTTGGAGTATTTGACGCACCATAGATATTTTTGACGAGTTTTAGAAACATAGAATTAAAGAAGAACTAAGAAGAAGAATTGGAAAGAAACATAAGCAATCATCTTAAAACTCAGAAGGAAATTTTTGTGCCATATATTGAAATGTATAAATACATTAGCTCAATTTTTGTGCACATTATAGTAAAAAAAATTTATGCCTTTTTCTCCCATACAGCATAGTCTTGTCCAGAAGCAGCCACTTTGATAATTTGGTGGAATAAGACTTCCAAGATCAGTTTTTGGCCCAATCTTAACAATAACCTTCTCATCAATCATAGCTACATAAAGATCAGAATCTGCACATTACTTGTTTCAGATTTAAGCCAATTCATCCAATCTGATAACTCTTTTTGAACTCTTTCGTTAAGATGATCGATATCAGGGGCACCTCCAAAGTCCTCACTAGTATCATCATTTCCAGTGCCATCAGAATATTGTGTGTCACCTTTGGAAATCATATTCGGACCCCAATCAAGACGATCATCAGACGTTCCGCCTTCAAAAATGCAGTATATTCCCCTGCTATCTTTTTTTATCAGCACATCTGTGGTTTATTACTATATCAGCTACAGCTTTGACCCCCCTGCCCGTTTAACGCCTTTATAAGATCTTTCAGTTGTTGTCCGTTCCCAAACTTGGACGAATCCAACTCATACAATCTCTGTGGCATATATCCTGCCACGAAATAATTGTCTGTCATACCATATACATGAAATAGAATGGGTGACCTAAAGCCAAAATGTTCTGGAATGTTACCTTGAGGCGAAACAGAATTAGATAGGGAGGTAACCAAACATGAGTAATTCCAGCACTAGCCAAGTTTGGAACTAAGTTGATGAGAGAGTTGTACCATCCACCTGGCTTATTACTCGATTCCCAATCGAACCCCTAACGAATCGTTAAACAAGAAGAAGTAAGTTATATAAATGTGAAAAACTTAGACGATATACAAATCGATACATTGAGGGGGACTAGGGACACCTGAAACAACAGCGTTGGAGCTGCAAATAGCGGAAAAAGAGAGAGAACTAAACAAAGAGGAAGAAGGATATTCATTGTTACTTGTGTTGTGTTTTGTGAATTCTAGGATGATGAGATAAGAATGGCAAAAAGCACAAAAATGTTAAAAACTTTTTTGCCTTCAATTATGATTTTAACCAAATCCAGTCAACTATGCATTATAATGTTTTTGCCTTCAATTAAGAGTCTTTTGGATTATGGTTGTTTTCTTCCAATCAACTTATGCATTAAAGTTCTTGTCTACAGTATCCAAAGACGAAAAGTTGACAAGTTTCAGTCTTTTTTTTTTGGTTATAAGACTTGCAGGTTTCTGCGTAAGTAATATCATATTTGGTAGTTGGTTAGGAGGTTAGATATACATATATAAAATTAATAAAGTGTTCCATTTGCTATTTAGAAATCCGCATAGCGAGCACATGTATAAGTTATAAGAGGATCTATGTATTATTTTATGCATTATAGAAGGTGAAATAACCAATACATAAATAGTTAAAATCGATATTAACTAACATCTGCATAAAAATAATACTTAAATTCTCTCCTAACTAATCTCTGCATTACTAATTACTCTAACCAGCTACCAAATAACCCCTTAGAGAATAGGTGAAATATTTATTAAATCAAATGTAAGAGATAGAGTAATTTCAACAAATGTTCACTGTAAGTCTGTAACTAATTAAGCTTACAAGTCTTTTTCAAGAAATATTGTAAAATTGTAAAATAATGTGGACCAAAACTAGGTACAAGATTTAGTTTGCAATAGAGAAGTCATAATGTTATTGTGAATTGAGCAAGGTCTATCGAATTGAATATAATTTCTTGAATTTTTGGCCTTCATTATGCCGATATAAATTATATTTTCAATCATATAACATTAACACTAAGAACCATTTTGTCCATGGTCACTTTTAGTGTGGTAAATAAATGGTACTACAATATGATTATGCCTTTTGCTCCCATACAGCATAGTCTTGTCCAGAAGTTGCCACCTCATAATTAGGTGGAATAAGATTTCCAAGATCAAGTTTTGGCCCAATCTTGACAATAATTTTGTGATGAATCATTGCTATATAAAGATCTGAATCAGAAGCCATTATTTGCACATTGCTTGTTGCACAAATCCTATTCCTCTTCCTAATAGAGATTAGTGCTGAAATTCCATCCTTGAAGCCCCAATCAAAGAAATGGTCATAAAACTGCAACCAAAAACAAGAATTTAGAACTCCTCAGCTACTCGAAAACAAACGAGTCATATTCTGTAAGCATAATACATAAACACACACTCAAACACGGCCACAATTGCCAAGTAAGCATTCCAAGTTTGAGAGTGCACATGCAAACACCTCAACTTGGTCACAATGGGCAACTAAACACTCCAACTCGTTTCCACTGTATCTAGTGGATACCCGATGCCTGATATGACACATAAATTTTCGAGGTATCTAGATGATCATGTTGTAGTTATGTCTAGATATGCATACTCAAAATTGGAGTGCTTACTTGCCCGTTGAGGCCAAGTTGGAATGTTTGTTTATGTATTAGGCCTATTCTGTATTATGAGAATCGATCATTAGTTAACTAGTTTTATGTTTTTAGTCAGCCTACTACTGAGACTGGCAATGTGAGCAAACTCACACAGGCCGAGTTTCTCAAATTCCCTGGAAAAGAATATAAATTTCTTGTAAAATAGACACAATGAGAAATGCATAGAAAGAATTTAGTGAGGAAGAATTTTCTTTTTTTTACCACTGATGGGATTCCTGGATGAGTTAGAATGTATGCATATCCTTGCATAACTTTATCTGAAGGGAAAGGCCACATATTTTGTGTCGATCCAGTATCATGATTATCGATAAAAGTCACAGCTTTTTGAGGCAAAACACCTATCATCCCAGGAGGTTTTCCATTGGAATCTTTTAATCTCCATAACTCTCCTTGAACTGCTGCTTGAAGAATTCCCTTAGTTGTAAAATCAAAGGCTGTTACAGCCCGCCCTGCATTTTTAACCCAACCAACTAGCTCATTCCTATGATTGTCCTGGTTATATTCCGGTTTCCCGTCCTGGCCATAAGCAAGAGAGTTCCAAAATTCACCAACTGCAAAATCCGGGGATGTGTTTCTCATATAAATCTTGGTAATGCAAGGTGCATATCCCCTAACAAAATCGAAACGCCAACCATCAAATCCAATTTCAGATTTCAGCCAATTCATCCAGTCTGATAACTCTTTCTGCACTCTTGTATTAAGATGATCGATATCAGGGGCAGGTTCAAAGTCCAAACCCGTGTCTGGATTCCCTGTGCCATCAGAATATTGTGTGTCGTTCTTGCAAATGAAAGATGGACCCCAATCAAGCCGGTCATCAGACGTTCCTCCTTCAAAGATGCTGTATATTCCCCTGCTATCTTTGTTATCAGCGGTTCTATGATTTATCACTATATCAGCAACCGATTTGATCCCGTGGTCATGTAAAGCCTTAATAAGAGTTTTCAGTTGTTGCTGATTCCCAAACTTGGAAGCATCTAAGTCATACAACCTTCCTGGCATATAACCTGGCGTAAAAGAAATTCCATTTTGTAACTACTACCTCAAATTTTATGGATTGAACTAATAAATAAGTTGGTCATTAACTTGAAAAGGTTGGACAAATCATATTTTTATGGGCTAATTTTATCAGCCACAGTCTCACCGAGGCTTGAGCGGGTTGCATGTATTATATTTTCATTGAAATTTAGACCCTAATCTTCCATGGTTATTTTGACTTCATTGATCACTAGGTCACAATCACACCGAAAATTACCTTGAGGAGAAACAGAGTGAGATGATGGTGGTAACCAAACATGAGTAACTCCAGCCTTAGCCAAGTCTGGAACTAAGTTGATGAGAGAGTTGTACCATCCACCTTGCTTATTACTCGATTCCCAATTGAACCCCTAACAAATGAATTCAAAAATTATAGAAAAACTAACATTTTTTTGGATATACTTGAGCAAGTACATAAACATAGATATACATATTCATGGGAAAAGTTTGAAGAAATTAAGGTTCTTGAGGATGGATACCTGAAACAACACCGTCGAAGAAGCAAACATAGGAAGAATAAAAGAGAGAATTAAGCAAAGAGGAAAAATGGATTTCATTGTTGTTGTGTTGTGTTGACTCCAAGTCTAGGATGAGCAACAAAAGATGGGCAAAGAAACTCTATTTAAATGTGTTTTAGAGACTAAAAAACTGACTTTTTTTTTAAAAGTACACGCACTGGGTACAAGATTAACGACCTGGAAATTTCTCAAACGTTACTCAACTACAACAATAGAAAAAAATAGTGTGTTCGCAGTCTTAACATGCCTTGAAAAAAGATAAAAGAGGTTGTTTACTATAGAACTCGACGTTAAAGTCACTTAATTGAGTTCTCCACTCAGATGCTGACCGTACAAGACACGGGAGTTGTGTGGTCTGTATTCAAGTTGTGGAAAAAAAAATTGAGAATAAGCTTTTACAAGTGTGGGGGTACAGGTGCACCATCTGAAACAGGCTTAAAAAACAGTAGACTCAGTAACTCATAATCTGATTGCAGAAGTATCAACAATATTCATGAACTTTATCATCCATTCGTAGATTCATTTTAGAAAGCTTTACCATTTCTGCTTCCCTTCAATGGCTTATCATTAGCTACAGAGCATCAATAATCAAATGCTACTATGATAAGTAAAGCTAATTTACTTGAACTTCCAACCAACACCGCAGAAGGTTGATCAATTTATCAGCAAATTACACGACTTGTATGAAACAGAATAATTAATGGAGGACATAATCATAATACTGAATCACCATCAGTAATATTATAAGCTCGTACACATAATCATAAGGCTCGGTGATAATGGAAGAGCATATAAAAACCATACTGTATGATGAAGTTACTTTGAGCACAACAGTAAGACAAGTGAAGCTAACAACTCTTATAGTTTCTAATGCTACAGATATATACATAAATTTCAAACAATCACAGATGTCTCAATGTCAAGTTTCTTAATCTTCGACTATATAATCATTTCACTCTATCTCTCTCTCTCTCTCTATATATATATATATACGCACATTTCAAAGTATGACAACATCTGTGAGGCTGAACGTTCAAAATGAATGGGAAATAGATATAACAAAAGAAAGTAAAAGAACTCCTCAAATCTGTAACAAGCTTTGGCATTTAAAAGAAGGATCTTTCGGATCAACTAACATGTCAATCCATAATAAGGTTTCTGTGAGATGTAACGTTGAACAATCATCTAACATTCAACCAGCTAGTATGTTTTACTAGCATTTGGTTACGTCACCATTGCAAATGAGCAACATTTCATCAGCCAGATGCTGTATAATAACTCGGATGGGGTTTACAATAACCAGCATTTAAGCATTAGCACTTCCAACAGAGTTTCGAATAACTACACTTAATTCCAGTTGTAGTATTAGCCAACTATCAAGGACAAAGTTGCATGAGCAACTTAGATAAGACGATGAGAGTATAATCAGATCTCCGCTAATGCCACAGAAGACTGAATCAATTTATCTTACAGTCACAACTCACAAGCAGCAGTTACAAGACTTGTATAAAACAGAATAACTAATGCAATGTCAGCTTTCATCATCTGTAATATGATCTCAGTATAAATGATAAGACATAATTATAAGGCTCTAACAGCGACTCTGCCACAGTAAAATGAGAACATTATATTCAGTTCCTTTAATATAAGCCCAGAATTCCATTACTACATCATAAAGGAACACATAATTATACCTAAGAACAGACAGATACATTATAAATCCTCCATAATTTCTTATCGTATTATCTGATTTTGTGACTCGAGCGAAGAAAACCTAAAAGAACAGTCCTTCTACTGACATTTTAGCAGATTTGTTCACATCTTTGAGGGCTTAGGGAAGATATCAGGTGTGAATTTCTGAGCTGCACTTATGCTGCCCTTAATCTTCATTGCACCCCTGCATCAAGATCCAATCGAAAATAACATATTACCAAAAAAGCTCGAAACTTTTAGTGTGGCAAAAAGTACAAAGAATCCCAACAATTGAAAAAGGCAAAGACAACTTATGTTGCTCAAACTCAGCAAAAATGTGACCACACTCGTGTCAGATCCTCCAAAAATATACTACTCTACTACTTTTCGAAGATCCGGTATGCACCATAGGGCATTTTTGAAGAGTCCGAGCAACATAGTATTAAACAATAATAGTACCTCATAAAAGCAATTTGAGGGTTCATTTTCCCAGTGGCAATCTTCACAAAATCACCATCAGTAAATGAAAAAGTTGCATCAGGCTTCCCACCTTCATATGGCCCTAAATTCCCAAATAACAAAATACCCAAATTCAATTCGGATCCAAAATATTCAATTGGAAACCTGACCTAGAAACTGATAAATCTGGATCCTTTCAACACGAATTCTCTACATATGTTGCTATATTATTCCAATAATGATTTTTAAAAAAGTCAAAAAATTGAAAAACAGCCTAACCTTCCTTTGTTTCTCCTTTTTTCAGATCAACAACATACACCTTCTCATTGAATCCAATTTTCTGCCGATCAAAAAATTTAAAAAAAAATCAAATTAATACAGAAAAAAACTACATATATACATGAATATAAAAATTAGGGGAAAATTAAACCTTAGGTGCGATGTTGATTTGGTACACGAGACCAATTTTCTTAATGAGTTCCTTGCCAGCATCAGTAGAAAGATGAAGTTTCAATTGATCGAATATAGCATCTGATTTGAGCTGAGTAGAAGTTTCCGCCATGGCTGATATTGATGCGAAAAGCAAAAGAGGAATAGAGAATTATGAGGTAGAGAAAGAGTAATTCCTATTATATATATAGAGTAGCAGTAGCAGTAGAGTATTAATGGGAGATGGAAATTTGGTGGAAGAAAGATTTAAAAAAAAATTGTAGTTTTGTTCAGCAGCGAAGAAGACGAGTAATAACTGCAAGTAAGATAAGTAGGTGACAAGAGATGGACACGCAATTCAATGTAGAGGATTAGTTATTTCTTAATATATCATCTTTCGTTTTTATTTATACGTTGTTGTTACTTAAAAATAATAATATTCATTTCTTAATACTTGTCGTTGCACAAAATAATTGTATAAATAACACTATTCTTCATATTTTACTTAGAGAGTTATTAGTCTTGAAAGTATAAATTTGACAATTTAAGAAAACTAAAGGATTAATTATGTTCATTAATCAAAATAAATTAATTTGTGTTCATTTATTGAAAACTTGACTTCAAGAGAACACTAAATAAGGGTATAATAATAAACTTACTTAGTTTTTTAGGAAACGTGAAACCTAAAATGGTGACATAAATATAGAAACGGAGGTAATAAAGAATTACTATTTCATTTTAATAGTGTTCAATTATCAAAAGATACTCCCTCTAGTTCATATTAACTGAAATATATTTTACATTTTTTAGTTGAAGAGCTTGAAAATAATCAAAAAGATAATAGTGAAAATAGCTTATAATTTATGTGTCAAAATCCAATAATTTACTTAATATGAATTAGAAAGAATATTTAATAAATAAGAAAATTTTGATAAATTATAAGTACTTGATATTTATTGTTTTTCCGTGAAGTGAAATGAAGACTTATTTTGAAACGGTGAAAAAGAACCCGCAAATCGTAATAAGGAAAAAGAAAGAAGGGAAGCCAACAAATAGTTGGTCAGTGGCTTAACTCACGCAAGCAAACTAAACAAAATAGAAGCTTCTCATTTGCTGCCAATTGTACTAGATTGAATGGGCTTTGTTATGAGGCCCATTATGTTGATACATTGGGCTTTACTCAGATCCATATACCTACTAGCTAGGTTCATGGGCTAAATCCAAAACTTAGTTCAATGGGCTTGGGGTGATGAATAGGAAAGAAATTGGAGAAATTGCTAAGATATAAGGTAAAATAATTCCGAAAGTTTGATTGGAGGTATTAGGTAATTTCTTGCATTATTTATCTCATCATTCATATCACAGTGATGCGGTAAGTTTATTCCATAATTTATCACCATCTAAAGGCGTATCTGCATTTGTCACGCTTAGTTCATTACAATCTTAAAAACAACCCAATTATGTTGATGATTAAAACTAGTCATTTGTCTTGTTATTAAACTAGTAGTGTGTTTACGTAATTTTCCCTTGTTGTATTCACATTCAATGTGTCATTTCTCAGTACATTATTTTTTTCTAATACATCCTACTAAACTATCCCTTAAAATTTGAATTTTGTATCCGCTATAAATGGATAATGCAATTTTCTCAGCATTTGACGGATGGAAAATAGAAAATCAGCAAATTGATTGGTTTAAAACCTGTAAAGGGCCCAAAATGTGAAGTGGATAAAATGATAGTAGCCAAACGTGTCCTTTTTCTCATCCAAATAAAAATTGCTTCTTTATTGCTGTGTTGCAGAGTCGCGCCATTGCTGCTAGCTGGTAATTTACAGATCCCTTCTAAAACTTACTCTATTTGATCATATCCCTTTTGTTTCTTCCTCTTATTCATTCAAAATTTTGCTCTGTTTTTTTAGTTTACCAATTTAAAACTGTTACCTTTTCTTGATTTTTGTTGATCTCATCTAGCTTTTGTTTAACAAATTCTTTCTTTGTGGGTGATTTATCTTATTGGTTGAAGACTTATTCGGCTTCCGTGAGAAAGTGTTTTAGTTTGACTGAGCACGGAGTTAAGAAATTAAGGGGGATATTTGAATTTTGTGCTATTAAATTAAAAGTGTGTATAGTTCTTTAAATCTTGTACTCTTAAACTTGTGGCGAACAATGTTGGAATTGAAACACTTACTAATTATACGAAAAGGGACTCTTTTCGGCACATACCAAAAAGGAAAGTAAGACACTTGAATTGGATGGAGTCTCGAGGGAGTATCTAATTAAGGGTTCTCAAATGGGGTAGATTATATCCAGATGTTTAAAAACAAACAATGTTAATCATTCAGTGGTATGATCTACATACAAAATCTTAATCATTCAAATGTACATTCAGATTCAGATATCTTAATCTTAGTGAAAACAAATGAGGCCTTAGTAGGTATAACCAAGGTGAAGAGACGAAGAAAGATATAGCTAGACTTAGAACCATTATAGCATACTGAATCCTTCAAAGCTCATAATGTGGTTGGAGCAAGAATTTTTAACTCTTCGTTTCCTAATGTGGCATATTCGATCTGCATGTAAAGAGACTTGTAGAGCGTATTTTATTTCTGCTGAAGTGCAGGATCATGCTGAAATGGATACAATTACGTGTTTTGTTCTCTAGTTTTGTAGTTGTAGATGTAGCAAGATGGTTTCTTCTTGACCTCACAAACATGCTTCTGCTTGATCAGTGAGTGAGAATCAAGCTGATCTTTTTTCTTTTATCTGTTTTTGTCCTTCCTAGTTTTACTAATTTATGAAGTACATGTGGTAGCCTCTTTATTGTAAACAACAAAATATCTTTTTCCGTTTCGATTCCTGAAAGTTTGACTTCTGATTTCCGCAGACTCTACAGTGTAATCTCATAAATGAGAATTTGATCTGAAAAACCACAAGGAATTGTCGCTTTATTATGTGTGGATGTTAGTTTTTGCTTGTCGAAAATCTCTAAGAGCTTTCCATCTGGAGGAAATATAGTTCTTAATACAGACTCATGCAAAGACTAAGCATTCTTGATTGGCAGTGTAACTTGAGTTTTCGAAACACAAATCTACTAGATGGTGAATCAGCCCATACATTGCTTCACTCATTTTCCTGTAGAAGAGGCAGTGAATCATATAATCCGAAGACAAGATTTTGTCCAAAACTTAGACATGCAGATCCGAATGTCACACTTCAAAGTCTAGTGCGCCAATGCTCAGAAATTCAGAGCACGGTTCATGACAACATTGATGAACTACTTGACGAAGAGGACGAGTTATGTCCTGTTGAATGTGTAAGAGAATTTAAGACTGATGAGGAATTCTCCATGATATTGGAAAAGGCAAAAAAGGCTGGTTCTTTGGTTGTGGTAGACTTCTTTCGCACCGCCTGTGGAAGCTGCAAGTACATAGAGCAGGGGTTTCAAAAATTATGCAGGGGAGCTGGTGATGAACAAGCACCAGTTATCTTCTTAAAACACAATGTAAGTACTACATTAGACTTAACATTAGAAAGGAAAAGCCTCGATCACTTCACTTCATCTCTTCCACGTAAATATCAAACATCACGAGGACGTTTGGCAAACAAATGGTTATCTACATTTCTCCTTGAAGGTTTTGGATGCATTTAAACTGACATTAACCTATTCATTGCATTTTTTGGTCGAAGCATGGAGCATTTCTGTATTAGTCTAGACTTGTTAGTAGCAAATGCATTTCCCTTTCACTTTTTTCCTACAATGGAATGAAAGATAGTGTGAATAATCATTCCCGTCTCTCCAGGTGATCGATGAGTATGATGAACAATCTGAGGTTGCTGAACGACTGCGAATCAAGGTGAAACATTTTAATGGCTTAAAATCAATTTAGGAGTCTTCAATGCAGCTAGAACTTTTACGTCTCGAATTGCTTGGGCTACAAAAAATTGCTTATCTCAAATTTGATTGACTTTATGCAGACCGTACCTCTTTTTCACTTTTATAAAAATGGAGTCCTATTGGAAGCTTTTCCCACCAGAGACAAAGAAAGGATACTTGCAGCTATTCTTAAATACTCGGCTCCAGCTTCCGCGGATGCTTGAATTGGTCTGGTTTGCACTTGCTTCTACATAATGTTAGTGCTTCTGTATAATCATTCTTGGTGCTCAGCACATATTGAAACAATTTCTTCATTACCATATCTGTATTATAATATCTTTCTACTTGTTGTTCTACTTAAATAAGTATCTATACTGGATACTCTTGTATATGGATAGTCCTTTTTGTATCGAATGCCACTCCTGTGCTTCATAGCAGTATACCTAGTTGGACTATGTTGTCATCGGCAGATGTTGCTTTTAGGACTCTCACACCTTATGAGAAATCAAAGTTTTCGGGTTCCTAGGACTCCAAGCACATCCTTAGAGGCCAGAGCCAATCCTTCTCCCACAGTTAAAATGGCCAAAATTCTGGAGTAGTGAACTGTAGGAAAATGTAGAATGATTAGCAAAATGAATTCAAGCAGCTCCTGAAAAGCATTAGATGAAAACTTCTTTATAGAACCTCGAATTCGAGTTTTTACCATGATTTATCTCTTATATTTTCATTAAGTGGAGAATTTTGAGAGGTGAGAACTGCAAATTTACATGTTATATGTTGCATAAAAGCTAGACCTAATCAAAGTAGTTCATGTGAGTCACTAAAGGTGGGATCCTAATGTATTCAAGGCAAGTGCCTGTGCTCTTCTTTAGATATTGGCTGCAGCTCTAACCTCATGTTGTAAATAGATCATGGCTTGGATCTTGATATGTATTTCTGTCATTTTGCCCCCTAAAATGAAATGCATTGTTAAGTTCTAGCTAAGATGCCATCTCTTCCATCCTACTGTTCTTTTCGGGAAAAGTTCTCTACCTCTACGAGGTATGGATACTGCATACACTTCACCCTCCCCAGACCCACTTGTGGGATTTCACTGGGTATGTTGTTGTTCCATCCCATTATTTGATAGTGTTTGATCGAACGCGGGGTTGACACAATCTAAATATGCATGAAACACCAATTTACCTGGTTTTTCTATTCATCTAGACCTACCAAAAGTTGTTTAGTTCCCACATCTGTAAGTGATGGGTTCTTTGGTCTTTTCTATAGTTTTGGGCAACTCCCATCTGATGAGCAAGCTTTTGGGGTGAGTTAGGTTCAACATCCATTTTCTTTTCATGGTATCAGAGTTAAGTCCATCCCAAGTCGCAATTTACCCGATATTCGATCTTTATATTATATTGTTCACACTCCACAGTTCAACTCATACTCATGGACTTGTCCAAGAGGAAGGGTGTTGAGTTACCAGGTTGGTGAGTGATGAGTTACATTCATTAATCACTTTATATGATTTTTGAGCAATCTAACATTTTATAGGCTAACTTTTAGAGTTGACTTAGATGCAAAGTCCATTTTCTTATTACAAGTTATGTCATTTTCTATAAGAACATGTAAGAAACGGTAAAATGACCATGTAGAAATTAAATTAGAAGTACTTTCTAAACATAGAAATGTATCACTCTTTTTAAAATAGACCAAACAAGAAAGGAATACCAAAGTAATTGAGGCCTATCTCATATCTCCCTTTATTATTAGTTCTTTACCCCATCTTCCTCAGTTAAAATTCAGTCTATATTTTGAGAAGAACAATAAACAATAGATATCTTGATTGATGAGTCATGATTTTGTTAATTATTTCCTATGTAGGAACTCTCATTCAAGAGCATTATCTCCTCTCTCTATTTTTTTGTCTCATTTGATATCCAGTATTTATATTGGAGTTCAATTTAATTCAAAATTGAATCAAGAAATTCTCATTACAAACAAAAACACTCCTTAATAAAGACGACTCCATATAGAAAAGAGTACATGCAGTGAACCAAAGGGTAAAATTCTTCAAAAGCCACAAACTCTAGTAGCCACATTTTAGCACATTGTACAAGGTCAATCAAAAGTTCCCACCCCCCCCCCCCCACCACCCCCTTTTTTTCTTTTGGGTATTGTGCTCTCCAGCTTAGACATCACCCACCACTTTTTACCTCACCCAATATAAACACCAACACTTGGCTCCTCAATAGCCACTTTTATAAGGACCTTACAACAAGGACTTGTACTCAACAAGACACGTGGCAAATACACAAGATACTTAAATAAAAACATCCCATTTTTTGCCAATCCCCAACACATGGGCAAAGTATATTTGCTTTTTTTGTCAAACAAAAGCTAAATTAAAGAAACCAAAAGAATTGAGTCATCAAATTTTACACTTTGTGTATTCCAATTCTTGAAAAAATTGAAATGGTACAAAATGTTGCTAGCTGTAAAGATACTTAAAATTAAGTAAATTCTTGAATATATTTAAGCACTAATATGGAGATCTCTTTCATCCCCTATATGTTTTTTTGGGGGGTGGGGTGGGATGATGAGTAACAATCTTGGATAAGATTGATGAAATCATTTGAGATATGCAAATCAGAAGAGCCATTAGGTTGATTCCTTCCAAAATCTTGCTGCTAGTCCACCCAATGGGACTGGGAATGGTCCATATTGAATCCCACTACCAGATCCTACCACTTCCCACCTGTAAATAACCAAAAAGATCGATTAATCGACTAGGTCACAATTTCTTTTTAAGAGTCAAATCGATTCTATCTTGTATAAATAACATCGTTAATCATACAACAACAATAAGATGATTATAAACATGATAAATAATCTAAAGTAGACGTCTAGATCCACAACTTCGATGCGTATTTCACATATTGCATATGTGTCTTGAATAAGAGGAGTCACACAAGAATATAACGACTTATCATCGATTTATTCAGTTTCAACCTATCTGGTGCTGAGTCATAGTTATTACTATTAGTCTAAAAATCATACACACATTTTATCTACTTTAATCTGTTTAATGAAGTTTGTTACAAATAATTAATGACAGTAGTTACTTTTGAGGAAACACTAATAATTACTCATTTAACTCATTAAACAAACATGATTTAACATATGATCATATGATTATTGGAAGGACATTATTAAATTAAAATGAAAAAAACAATTAAAGTACCTGAATTTAGTGACTAGATGATGTGTCATAATTAGAATTTCCAGCTTGGCAAGTTCATTCCCTGGACAAGCATGTACTCCACTGCCAAATGGCATAAATGTATTGGGTTTTGGCGCATTCTGTAAAATATAAAATATGTATAAATATAATTAATGTACAATTTTTATTTGCCATTTTTTTTAAACTAGTAAAGTATATTATAGGGGTAGGTAAAATAAAATCATAAGGGTATTGTTGTACCTCAAATCTTGAAGGATCAATTTTTTGTGGATCAGGAAAGAACTCTGGGTTGTGATGAATATTTCTGAACAAAGGCATTACCTTCCATCCTTTTGGAATTAGGTATCCTACACCCCACATTTTAAACGAGTTTAAATTCTATGCACCGATAATATACAAAATCATATAACTAATAAATATATATACACGTTGCTTAGATCTTTCAAAAGTGTTGTCTTACATGTGTCAGATCTTCCAAAAGTTATTTATTTCAGGAGAATTTGACACGTGTATGACTACATTTCTGGAGGATCCGAACAACATAAATCTCTATAATTATAAGCAACATGCTATAACAAGCTAAAGTATATTAAAAAGTATTTACACAATCAGTATATATAACTTAAAAAGTACTTTTTCAATTCGCTTACCTTTGTATTCCACATCAGCTACAGCCTCTCTAAATGCAAAAGATATAATGCTAGCCATTCTCAGTGTCTCCAAAACAACCTAAACAACAAACATAGTCAAGAGGTTAATTAATTAATATTAAACTATCATAGTCCTACAACTTTTGTTAAGAAAGTCTTAGTAAGTCATTTTCTCCCAACTAGTAACAAAGGCGGAGTTACAATTCTGCTAATAAATTCAATAACTTTAGTTCAGATCCTGTATAATTCACTAATATACATGAAAACTTACCCCAAAACGATAAGTTGTGTTGTTTTTAAAATTTAAAATCTATAAACTCAAAATTCTAACTCTGCTTCTGAATCTACTCTCTTACCTTGTTAGTGATAGGCATCTTTCTTGTTTGTGTCCATGTCAACCCATGATTTTCTTGTTCATTTGACTGCCAGATCACTTTCTGTTCAGCCTGCATATATAATTATTGCCAATTATTAAATACCAAGACCAAAATGTCTTCAAATCAATAGTCTTTTTATGTTTTATTATAAATATATAATTCAGACTCACATAAACTAATAAAAAGTGTAATTAAAAAATAGAATGTTCTAGATGTTTATTTACCTTGACACACTCAAGAAGCTTTGGATTATCATGAAGATACTTTAAAATCCAAGTCAAAACACTTGCTGTTGTATCTTGTGCAGCAAATAAAACTCCAATTATATTATCAGCAATTTGATCTTCATTTAATACCAATAATCCTTTTTCTTCTTTAGCATTCAAGAAACAACTCAACAACCCTTTTTCTAGTACCTTCTTCTCCTTCCTTTCTCTTATTATTTCACTTAAAATCTTCCCAAGTCTCTTTCTTGCCTACAAATTATAATCAAAACACGATCGAGTCAGTTTCTGTACACCTCGATATATTAACTAATTGCATAAATAAGTGATATGTCTAAAATGACACTTACTTGGAGGGCTTTTCTGTAAAGACTCCCTGGCAAATTTATTGGAAATGAATTATAACCTTTATCAACTATGCTATAATTCTTCTTCAATTCTTCCTTCACATGACCATCCAAATGTCCAAATATAGCAAGTATACCTACTTCAAATGAAAACTAACACACAAACAAAAAAAGTCAAAGATTTTTTTTTTAACATTATCAACAAAAATACGTAATTAAAAGTTCGTTTGACCAAAATTCTAAAAGTGCTTATTATAAAAAATTGAAAATTTGGTCAAATCTTTTATTAGAATAAAAATAAGTGTTTTTGAGTAATAGTTGAAATTTTTTTCTCAAAAGCTAAAATAGTATTTTTAAAACCTTGATCAAACAGAACGATTAACCAAACACAAACAACTATTCTTTAAAAATACTTTTTGGGAGAGGATTACGAACAAAAAGTACTTTTCAAAATAAGCAAGATTTTTTGAAAATTTGGTCAAAGAAACTATATATCTTTTAAATTAAGATCACCAACCTTTTTCATCTCATGATAAGTGTTGACAACATGTCCTCCAACCCAAGAATTCAATGCAGAAATCGATAATTCTTCGATATAAGGGATTTGATTACGAATGGATTCTGGATTTAAAGAAGCTTGAACAAGTTTTCTAAGGTGATTATGATAATCTCCTTGATGAAAAAAAAGTGCAGATTGACCAATTAAATTCTCTTTACTTTTAGGATAAGTTGGCTTAAACAAATTTGCTTGGTTTACTAGTACAAATCTAGCAGCTTCTGGACTTGCCAACATCACACATGGACAACCTAGTATTTTTGTCTTAAAAATTTCACCAAACCTGGAAAAAAAAAATGCAACCATTAATGTTGTTCGTACCAGAAAGTCTCGCATTGAAAGTAAAACGCTTATCAGGGTTAACTCTGGTTGGTTGTACAAAGGGCAGGGACGTACGTACGTAGTGAAAAATTAAAAAAAAAATGAAAAGGTACCTTCTTTGCCTGTTAATGAAGAAGGCATTAGGGTCTTGAGAGTAGAGTTGAAGAGTTTCACCAATATAAGGCCATCCCATTGATCCAGGAGGAAGTTTATAAGCATTTTTCTTGGATGATGAATTGTTATTTTTGCTAAAACAAAAATAATAGGACAAGATACCAAGAAGAAATATAGAGATATAGAAAAATATTTCAAAATAATTAACCATGTTGCTATTTTTTGTTATATAGAATGGACAAATGAATTTTGTTTAGTGAATGAGGTGATTTTTTTTTTTGTTGTTGTTGAAGAATGGAGATGGTGGTAGCCTTCTTTATATAGGCATGAAAGGGATGTGTGAATAGGAGAATATACTAGTACCAGAATTTTAAAAAAATAAAATAAAGTGTATATTCTTTTATTGGTGAAACATTTAATAAGATGTATTGTATTAGTTAAAATTCATTTTATTTCTTTATTAAGCCTCACTAATAAAGGTAAATTAATAAATAATTTAGCTAATTTTTCATTGGAATAAAATTCAGGAAAAAGAGATCCTGACTTTGTTTCCTTGGACAATTAGAGTGGATTGGAATGAGGAGGTGGATATAAATATCTGGTGCGAATAAATACTTTTAAAAAATTATATTAAATAAAGTCAATATATTTCATAATTTATCCTCGCCAATAAAGGTAAATTAATAAAATTTAGCTAATTTTTCATTGGAACAAAATTTAGGAAGAAGTGATCCTGATTTTGTTTCCGTAATTTTTGGATTTGGACATAATGAGAGTTGACTGGAATGAGAAAATGGATATAGACACCAGGTGTGAATAAATATTAATAAAAATATAAAGTCAGAAATTATATTAGATAAAATCCAATATATTTCTTATTTTTTCCTCGCCAATAAAGATAATTAAATTAATAAATAACTTAGCTATTTTTTTCATTGGAGTAAAATCTAGGAAGAAAGAGTTTTCCTGATTTGTTTTCTTGTTTTAA
>JAJOOR010016869.1:0-22562 GCA_036250505.1 Solanum acaule
GAAATAAAAACATGCATATGTTAGAAAATGAGATCAAGTTAACAACATACCTGATTATGGAATCATCGTTCCTTTGCGCAAAAGAAACCGAACCCAGACCCGGACCCGAAACCACTGAAGACGATCCAAATTCATCCACCGACACAGAACCCGAATCCGCTGCCGCCGGCGCCGAAGGCTTACGTGTCCTCCCCTGGAAATTAAACCAGAGTTTCCTACCAACCGAGAAGGCGGAAAGAGCAGTAAAGGCTAACCAGAGTCGGCGAGCACCAAACCCGGGAGGAACGGTCCAAACGAAGCGGTTGATTTTAGACCGGAGTCCTAAAAATACAAGGCCGGTCCAACGAGGTCGCCAAGACCAGCCGATCAACAATCCGATCATGATGGCAACCCAAATCGGTACAACGCAAACCAAAATGTCGACGAATGTTTCCATTATAGCTGGCTTGTTTATCAATTCAACAAACCCAACCCACCTCTCCACCTCCATTTTTGATACTATAAATTTGAATAAGAATTTTGATTCTTTTTTTTCTTACAGAATTGAAGAGGTAGTTGGAGATTGCATTGGAGTGAATCTACATAGATTTTTGCAGATTGAAGAGTTAACTTTTGTACAAGACGAAGAAGAAGAAAGAAAACAAAAAATTAAAAAGAGGGAGAAAATGGAAACCGATACGATTTTGTTCTGTACGGAAATACACGTGGCAAGATCTGAACTCTCGGATAAACTGGATAATGGCGCGTGCGATTACGCCGAAGCTTCGGGAAAAACACATGCAATATCTTAGTATATGATTAACGTAACAACTACACAAATAAAAACATATTAAAAAATAGTGGAAATTAAGCAAATACATCATAAAAGCAAAATAATTACTACAAACATATATCTCTTTACATTCATACCCAATTAAATAATTACACTTTATACATCTTAATTAATTTCGCTTAACTGATACTAAATAAGTATCACATACTGTATTGGTATCATTAAAAAAAAAATCGCGTAATTGATATTAAATCAGTATATATATACTATATTGATATCATTAAGATTTTTTGTTCAGAAATTATTCATTGGATGAATGATACCATATATATATATATATATAAAAACTATCTTATAGTATTATTAACTAATGAGTAATTTCTATACAAAAAAACTTTAATGATACCACAATAATATACATATACTCTTATAGTATCATTACCTAAAAAAGTAATTTGAACAAGAAATCGTTATGAAATCATAACAATATACATATACTTTTATAATATCATTAAATAATGAGTAATTATATATATATATTAATTTAGTATCCGTTAAAATAAAATTGTCAACCTTAATAATAACAATACAGTATATGATATTGATTTAGTATTCATTGAAATGAAGATAATAACATAACAGTTAATTAAAAAAAAGTGTAAAACCTACCAAAGGAAATAACACCATTAAACAAAAACTGGTAAAGAGTCTCTTATATTTTGGAAATTTAGATATTTATTTGGAACTTAGTGAAGAAGATGCTTTTTTGCTCCGAAGATATTCGGTCGATCAAATGCTCACATTTTTTTTTTTTGACTAAAAACTATTTCCCACCGACAATAAATCGTGGCGAACTAATAAATTTAAAATATATTTAAAATATCTCTTAACATAAATAAAAAAATAAATATTTTTCGCTCCAGCTAACCCCGCTCAAATACTATTTTTAATGGCAATTTTATTTTATATTTATATTTTATTAATTGATGTACTAAAATCTTATTGATTTGCACTTAAGGTCTTAGTTTTAACAACTCAAGTTTCAGTTATTAAGCTCGTTTATTTTTATGTTAGAATTTTAGTTATTAAAATTTTAATTATTAAGTAAATTTTTGTTTTATGCTTCAATCATTTAATGGGTCTAAATAAATTTGAATAATTAAGATTTGTAACATTTGGCATCATTAAAATGTTTATTTAAAAATTTCTCCAAAATAATGATTCACCAATATAATTTCATTTATTCACAAACAACGATCATTTTTATCGTCAATCATTATAATAGTTATCATTATATCACTAGTCATCATTTACAATAATTATCACAATAATCACCAATTAACACAATTAGTCACCACATTATATGTTGACTATCATCAACTACTATCATTAGCAATCATTATCATCTTCCACAACTATCAATTGTCACCGTTGTTATAAGATCAACTTTTTATGATACGACTTCACACCACAGTCACGTACCTCAATTCTATTTAAAAAATTAACCGTCCACGCACATCCCCCTCCTCCCAAGTCCCAACCTTAAACAACAGACATTTGCTCTAACCTCTATACTCTACATATATAGTCTTATAAAAAGCATCCCAATTATAAAGAAGTAAAAACAACAAGGGCTAATAATGCTAGGATGAAAACATAGTGCAAAATGTATATCATGTATATTACTTCCTCCGTCCCAATTTATGTGGTCTTTTTCAGATTTTAAGATTTAAAAAGTCTATCTTTAATTGTAAATTTTTCATATATCTTTTAATTATTTTGAATTGTTAATTACTATGACTTATAGTACTTTTTACGTAATTTACAAATATATAAATTTCATTTCAAAAAAATTGAAGATTCCTCGCATAAATTTCCGATCAAACTTAAATTGTTTGATTCTCGAAAAATGAAAAGTATCACAAAAATTGAGACAAAGGAATATTGTATTTCAAACATATATATAAAACCTCAAAAGTTTTTATGTATTCCACACATCTTTACCTATACCAAACACCCTCTCTATATATAATCCTTTTAATTGATTATGCTTTAGAATAATTTCAGGAGTTTATTGATTTATAACTTTATGTCATGTGCCACACATCATGGTGATATAAGATACAAATAAAGAAAAAGGAAAAGGTGAAAAGATAAATCAAAGCTTTTTAGTTTTAATTGTTGAGACGCAACAAAAATTCTCTTTCAAGCTTCCTAATTCCTATATACTTTTCTCATCTTTTAAAAAAATTCACACTTTGAATGCTTCTTCTTTTTTCCCTTTTTACCCCTCAAATTTTTCATTATTACGTATATATTCAAAGTCACTTATACAAAAAAAGAAGGTTCACTTGTTTTGAACCAATCCATTTTCATTTTGTGAGTGGGCTTTACTCAGCAAATGGACTGCTTTTGCCTCACACACACTCAAGTTGTCTCTCTTACATTCTTTTGACTCGAGCATAATTAGTGAAAAAAAGTATTGGTATCATGTGTTTACGCCAAGTTAATTAATCTATCACTATATTAAAAATAATTTTTAATTGTAATTTTAATTATCATTAAATATGTATTTTTAGCAACAATTATCACTCTTTGTAAATGTTTCTAAAGGATATAGCGATATTAACTCTAATGATAATTAATTAATGCCGGTAAAACCTTTAACACTCTTTAATTTATTAATGTGTATATTTATTGCTTCTAAAAATTACTATTTTCATTATAGTGTCACTTCAATAAATCTTTTATACATATTATTATAAGTTGTATTGATTTAATATAAACACATGATACGATACAATCACATAAGTATTTATCATTAGATGTATCGTCTTTCTTGTACGAAAAAAATAAGTCAGAAAATTCGAAACATATGTATCATTATAAAGTAAAGTTACATATGCTAGAGTGACACCATCATTTTGATTTGAGCTAACTTTAATTTCTTGTAAATCAACAGAACACTAATTGGATATTTTGTCCTTTTTTCTTCATACTGATTACCATATAGATTATCTGGCCGCTTTTGCCACAATAATGCATGTTATATAGACTCAATTAATCATTACTGAATACTTATCTATTCTTGTGATTTATTATGCATTTCTTTTGGGATAGACGGATAGTTAGACCAAACTAATCTTTATTGGGAACTTTCACATATAGCCACTCAAAAATAGCCTAATTATGTTTCATAGCTATAGTTTACTAATTATGATTCGTAGCTACATGTTATAGGAAGGAGAGTGGCGAACAAGATTGGGAGAGGGAGGAGAGAGGCAAGCGAGAGAGGGTAGAGAATGAGAGAGAGGTGAATTGTATATGTATATCAGTTAGATATAATTGTATATTATACATATGTATTTGTATATCTGGCGAGCGAGATTGGAAGAGGGAGAAGAGAGGCGAGCGAGGGAAATAATTTATATAATTCGCAGGTACGTTTGTATAATTCGTATGTTTTTGTATAATTGAGTAATATAAAGTCTGAAATTATTCAAATATGATAAAACTCGAAATGACGAATTGATACAACATAAACATATGACTTTTAAACAATTATACAAAATATATTATACAAATTACATTATATAAATTATATTATACAAAATCCGAAAACTACACATTTATACAAACTTTAAAAAGTTATACACAAAAAGATTGAATGTATATGGTGACAAAACTGAAAAATCAAAGGAAATCATCGTCATATATAAATACAAACTATCGTATACAAATACAAATCAAACGAAGAATTGTTAGTACCGAATTACACAAATGTGGCGAATTATACAAACCTGACTAATTATACAAACTCAAAGTCAGCCCACGTAATTAGTGTATAATGTTAATCGCAAGTAGTAATTATAATACACTATAGCTATAATGAGTAATTAAATAGTATAAATTTGCTTAACCGCATAATTTTTTCATCTTTATTTATTGATTGTGGAAACAAATGACGGCAAGCAAAGATGGATTCATAATTTATAGGTTTCAGATGACATATTGGCATTCAAATAAATAAACAAGTCGGATTATTGTGTTTAAAATATATAGCTATCGGCAGAAAGCATAATATAGTAAACTGAAATAATAGAGCTACAAGCTGTTATATAACCATTTAATTTGCCATGATCATCTGATAGTGTAAAAATAAATTCCTTTACATTATTATCTGTATAGAAAAGTTAATTAAGCTCTTTTTTTTTTACATCTTGCACTCCTAGTTTTCTGGTTACTTGTCATTCTCTTTAAAAAAAAAATTGTAAAACAATTAGAACTTCTTTTTTCTTTTGGTTAAGCACCCCTCTGAAATCTTTTGTTTTTCAAGAACACTGACAAAAACTTCATTAAGCAAAAAAAAAAAACTTAAGTTATTCAAAACGTGTGCAAGGTTTGCTGAGTTGGCCAAGATATATACGTCAACGTTCAAATCATATAATTGAGTTATATTCCCGCCATGACGCCATTCTAAAATAAGTGTGATTTTAGCAAAAATCACGTTCATTAAAAAATCAATAATTTAATCAACATTTCTTGAATATGAAATATAAAGGTATAGTTAGAAAAACAAATTAATTTTTATCTTGAATTCCTAAGATTGATACTTATTTTGAGACATAACCTTCTTCTTTTTTTGCTAAAATGACACGTATTTTGAAATGGACCACACTCAATTAGTAGCAACAAAAGTTATTAATTATTTTCTGAAAAATCTACAATTTCTCCATATCGCGGTAGCAAATTTCCCCTATTGAGCTACCTTCAAACTATTCTATTAAATTCCTCATGTCAATATATATATATATGGACATAAACACAATGTGTATAATACAAGAGGCTAGGTAATTTTATATGGTCCCAGACTACAATAACTATATATTATATAAATGTTGTTCCCTTCTGATCCCTACCACAACTAATTAATTAGGATCTCTCTCATAATAGTTTTGGCTAAACTGTATAAAAATAATCATGAAAGAAAACTACTCAAAATCCCAAAAGGTCGTTGTTTTGCATTTTTCATTATAGATATTATGTTTGCCTAAGAAAAGTACTCCTAAATATATATTGTAAAAACAACTTAGATCCAAATTTATATGAATTCCTTAATTCTCTGGTGATTATTCCTTTATCTAATTAAGCTATTAATGTATTTGAACATGTTATAGCTAGCAAATTACTTGCCTTCTGTTTCAGGTCACTAATTTCATTCCTTATGAATAATTTATTTATAGTCATCTTTTAAGTGACTTAATAGTATAAAATTAAATTCATATAACTTTTTTAACACCTACAATAGCCAAAACTATCTTCAAAGCAGTAGTGTTGCCACATAAAGCTAATGATGGCCTGTCAATTGAGTACTTAAAAAAAAAATTGTATTACATATATAAGTGAACATTTATTTTCTATGCATATATATATTAAATTTTGAACACCCTCTGCTCATGGAAAGGTGTGTTAGCAAAGAAACGGTATGGAACAAAGGCACATGGTAGGATGGGTTTTTTCATGCAAAAATGTGTCCCACAACTGTAGATAAAAGATCAAAGGAGGAGCTAATAAATATTGTAAATGATGAAAAGGGGTTTGATTGGTAACTCATGGAAGAATATCTCTCATGCAAAATTACATTAAGTGCAATAGAGATAATTATGAAAGCCTTAAATCAAACAACATAATATTCCTTGCAACTTTTTTTTTCATCTTGTGCCGATATCAGTATGAGCTTGATTATTCTAATTCATGCTATGTAGGATCCCATTCAAAGGAAGCGCTTCCTATCAAAGATTCTCCCAGGACTCAAACCTGAAACATCTAATTAAGAAGGATCAACCTCATTCACTGCACCACATCTTTTGATGGTATATTCTTTGCAACACTCTACAAGCAAAGTACATTTAAAACATCTTTTCCACAACTAATGTATTAAAAGGTGAAAAACCTAACTTTGTTTTATTCTAATAAAATTAGTTCTTTTTTTTCTTCTTCTTCACTTGATTAGTCATATTTTCACACCGATTTTTCAACGAATTTGGTGAAAGATAAAGGACTAAAGTTGTACTCTTCACAAAAGAAAAAACGCGTATGTCTATATATTTTGTGGATCTGGCTCCTCTCTATTTCTATTCCCTCCATTTTCTCGAAGTTCTTGCTTGAACGTGAGACACATGACATAGATAAAAATTAATGGCTAAAATTTAATAGATTAAAATAATATTAATGATTTAGATAATTAATATTTCATAAGAAAAATAATAATACCATAATCATAAGTCATAACAATATAATATCTTGTCCATAAATATATTATAAAAACTGTCTCTTTTCTAAAAAAAAATTCCTACGAGTATTTATCTTCCGTTTGTTTGTTTTTTTTTTTTTAAAAAAAGAGAGTAAGTCTTAGAAATCAACTTTGAACTTTCTCTTTGAAATTAGTTTACATATTATTAATAGAAAAAATAATTAGAAAAAGAGAAATTATTTTATAATATATGTAAGGACAAAAACAGAAGATAATACTAGTAAGAAAAAGAAATAATATATTTTTGGAAAAGATATTATATTGTTATGACTTATGATTATGGTATTATTATTTTTCTTATGAAATAGTAGTTATCTAAATCATAATTAGAATATTATTTTAATCTATTAAATCTTAGCCATTGATTTTTATCTATGCCATGTGTCTCATATCCAAACATGGAGGGAAGGGAAATGGAGAGGAGCTGAATCCATATTTTGTGATCCATTTTTCAGAAAAGAGTGCCAAAAAGGAAAACTCAAGAAAAAAAAAAAACAGATATAGTACGTATATTTTCTCTTCGCATTTTTTCATTTTTGGAAATTTGTTTTAAAAAATATGATTAAAACTATCACAAAATACACATCAATAATAATAAATGAAACGAATCCCTCATAGATAAAGAACAAAAATCTGAACTCCTTATAATACCTGGACAATCCTTACCTCTTATTTGACAAATAAAAAAAGGATCTCAAAGCCTAATTTGTGGAGTTTAATCACCTGCTAGAAACAACCATGTGCCTATGATTGTTTGCTCATAGAGGCAAATATAGAATTTAGAGTGAGAATAAATGTAGTGATGATCCTATATATATATTTGCGAAAAATATACATAATTTGAGACAAAAATAATGAATTCAATTGAATATGATAGAACTATCTTAGATCCGCACTTTACCTGTAAGAGAGGACGATGGGTATCATCAACTTCAAACTTTAGGCAAAATGGCTGCCTAATATGTAGGTTAAAACAAAAACTTGAGTTGGGGGGAATGAAGCCTGGTCCGAAATGATTCAATTCATCGATCATCATCGAGATGGACTTTAATTTGTTGAATGATTTCGAACCAAACAACATTCCCCTCAACAAATGTTTCCTTTCTTTTGGAAGAAGAATGGAGGGAATTAAAGGGGGTGGACTATATATAGTCATGAAGTAGAGAGACAGACAGAGAAAAAGAGAGCTTCTTGATTTTGGTTACTTAACGGACATGCATTCATTAGTTTTATTTTCATATATATATATATATATAGCTATTTTAATTTTATTGAGTATTTACGTTTGATTAAATATGAATTCACATATTATAAGGTTCATTTTTGAAGACAATACTAACAACACGATATATTTGAAATTTGAAGTTTCTGATTAAGAAAAAAAGAATTGTAACGTTTCTACCATAATTGATATTGGTTGGCATTTTGTATAACGTGACGTGAGCAACGGACTTTTGTCTTTTTTTGTGACTCAGATGATTTGCAGTTTCCTCTTTACTTTTATTATGCCAAATATTCCATGATTATGATTTTGACACGCAAAATTAAAGCTATGCTTGTATTTCAATATTAAATTGGGAAAAGGCACCATAAAGCGTTTAGAAAATCATTCTAAATTATTTTTTTTGCTACCTTCTTTTCGTTGTGTGGCTATATTGACAAGTTTTTCTATATTAAAGTTCTACTATCCTAATAATCGACACAACTAAATACTAATGTGTTAATCGATCCATAGTATTTAATTACTCTTATTAAGGGTTTATTGGAATTCATGAAAATCTCCCGTAATGTTTTCAATTAAGAATATTTTTACTTATTCCATCCCGCACATCAAACGACAAAAGGAAATAGTGACATAAGATATGAAAAGTTGATATTCCATGAAGAGAGGTATATTAATAAGTAAAGTAAACTGTGTTAAAAGGTATTCACTGTTTTCGGTTAACTTTTGAATCTTTTTACAAGTGTAGTCAACTTCAATAAAAATTTGAAAAAAGACGTTGTATTTAGTGTACATATTCTGATTAATATTAGAGCATTTCATTTTTGGCCTCACCATATATAAGGATAAAGTATAAAAATGTAAATGTAGTCCTGAAAAATGACTAATTACTAACAGCAACTCTTGATAAATAATTTTGCTAATCTTTTTTTTTGGTTCTCTTTCCTTATAGAAGGTTATTGAGCTTGAAAAATCCTGTGTACGCCACTTCACAGTTAGAAGGAGAAACAAGATTCAGATAATAGTAATTCTTTATAGGCCGCAGTCAACTCTTAAGAAATCCAATACTATAAAACTGATTGTAAATATAAATAATATATACCAAGTTTAAAAGTCACACTAACTTCAAGATTTGAAAAGCATACACAAATTTTAAGATTTGGACCTTTTTGACTATGATTTTGGTTCCACATATGTAAGTCACTTTCTAACTAAAAAGTCACATTTTGCAGAATATCTACACGAACACTTGAGCATAACTTGCTTTACGCTCCATTTACATCTTCCCCTTTTGCTTTCCAAACTTTACATCATTACTCCTACCCAAATTGAGGAAAACAAAAGTTTACTGCACCACTAAAGCACATCTTCATGGGCCCTGTGCCTCTCATTTTGTTTTCCCTCACTAAGTACAATCACTGACCTTGTGTTCGCGAACTGGATATGGAAAAAATCATCAAACTTGAAATCCCAAACTTCCTTCACAACCTTCCTTTTGGAGTCTCATTGCCAGACATGCTATGAGGCTGGACTGCAAATGACTTCTAAGATTAGACGAAAACAAGTAACAGTGAATCACTACTATGTCGAGACAGAAGCAAGAATATGCAAATGCTACTTTTCAAATTGCAATACAAAAGATGGATATTCTAAATAAGTAACAACTGCACGTTAGCCAATATACTAAAAATCATATAAAATTTTATAAAAGATGAGTCTCTTTACACAGTAATGGGATAACTTACAGAAATTTACACTTATAAATTAATGTTACAGACTACTGCAAAAAAAAGGTTTTGCAGTTTAAATAAGAAGTCAATGGACAACCCTTAGAGCTGTCACAAGAGGCAAAATACAAGAAAATAATGGGCTCCCACTTTATTAAAGTATGACTCACCATAGGCTCAAGAATGAACGCTAATATCCATATTCATGTCGTCTTGCTTCTCAGTCATATATGACTCATTTGTCTCCCCTGCGTGATGGGACTCATTGTTAAAGTTGTAAGTAGCAGAACCCCGTTGGTTATTGAGACGGTCTTTACTATTTCTAGAAGCAAAGGTGGTATTTGCATCGTAACCAAGAATATGCTGACCTCCTCTATCATAAGCTCCTACATCTTTATCCAAGCCACCTGTGTCACCACAGCTCTTCCTTCTGCAAAATTTTGGTGATTTTGCACGGGTTGGTGGTGGCTGCAGGACAAAGAAAAGTAAATTAAAATTATAAGATGGTTAAGTTGATAACAGAAGGGGATGTCAAAAGATCAGTAACCTAATGTGAACTTTCTTCAACATGCTCAAAGGTTACAAAAGCGGAAAAAAATGTCACAATACTACAGCAGATTCAAGTTACGGTAAACCTCAACTAGAAGTTGATACTGTAAGTTATTGGTGATGAGAATCCCGTACCTTTTTCAGTTCAGCCTTAGGTGGAGGCCCTTCATGGTAGAAACTCGGCATTGGGTTTGCCTTAAACAACAAATTTCTTCTCATTTGCTTCATAGCTGCTTCTCTCTCTTCCTAAGTTAGGAAGATAGAACGAAATCAAAAAATATATTGATTGATAACACATTCATTAATTCAGTATTTGTAGAATAACTTTGATTGATCTGTATTCCACTATTAAATCCAGAATCAGGTGACAGCAACTTAAGGCGGTGCGTACCTTTGTCCTTTCCTCACATTGAATTTTCTCAGCCTCCAAAGCTTGATGCTTCTCCTCTAACTTTGAGTAAAACTGCAAGAAGGGGAAAAACAGAAAGCAAGACAGAATAGGTCAAGCTTTAGATTTTTCATTTCAAGGAGAACTTGAAGTTCCTTTTCTATTGTTATGTTGTTTTTTGTTTTGATCATTTAGAGGGGATAAGTAAGGGTAAACAATGAGGTGAAAACTAGCAGTTTCAATAGTCCTAAGCAGAAGTGCAAATCGACAGCTACCTCCTTCCTTCTTGCTGCACGTTCAGAGGACCGAAATACTGGGGCTGCCGCTACAGTGACCCTGGATTTTCTTGCTGAGATCACATCACTTCTCATTGTTGAGGTAATCATCAATGGCAAATCAGAATTCAATAAGGACACACATCAGAGAAAGTGAAGACTTTGTAAAGTTAGATCAAAGGAGAAAGATCATACCAAGAGGCAATTGACGAGTCTTCCTCATCAGAATATTTCTTATTATCAGATTGCAGTGGCTTCTTAAGCGCAACTGATGAAGAAACCTGAAAGAGAATATCATAGCCACAGATGAACATGCTGTATGATCTATAGACCCTAACTCCAATATTATGCATTGACTTCTCAGTGAAAAGTGAGTTTTCTCATTCACCAAAAGCGGAAGTAAAATAAAACATCAGGACTTTGTCATTTTTGCAAGATCAAGTGCTTCGGATTCATCCTCTTCCTTTAATGACATAACCCAGTAGACAGTGGTCAAAACGCACATAAAGCATAGGGGAATAACCTGGTTTTGAACAGATCTTGGGGCTTGCAAATTATTTGTTTCAGATGGCTTCTGTGCAGCACTCACGTCACCTGCATCATTCCTAACAGGACGTGTTCCATGAGAAGCACGCCTCTCAGTTGCCAGAGCAAATGGTTGGGGAACAGTGCACTTTGTTTTACAGCTTCCAGCAACAGATTTGGTTATTGATTTCACTGAAGATCTTGATCTCCCGTTATCATCTTTTACCTTTGAGCTTGGTTGATCTTGTTCCTGTCTGCTATCAACTGAAATTTCAGCTGTGCAGTCCTTTGCTTCATGCTCCTTTGTTTCAACATTCTCATTCAGCATATCAGTTCTCTGCTCCCCAATGGCATGCTCAGATGACTGCAACACATCTTGATTACCATCTCTCATGTAACTTGAATCCGGAGAAACACCTTGCTCCTTTTCCATACAGGTATCTGTAACTTCTAACCCCATCAACCTCTGAAAAAAAATCAATAAAATAAGAAAGCATTATTTACAGCTAAGAGCTTCATCATGCTAGAATATCTTTCGAGTCCATCATCAGAATCGGTAAAGTAAATTGATTTATTTGTTTTCCTAGAAAACTTGCCAGATTCTTTGTGTTAATGACTCTGCACAAAAACTGCATAAATTTCTTTATCCAAACAGGTTTGAATGGTCCCACTGGAATTGGTGAAGCAAGATATATTTGAAGTTCTAGTATCAAAAGGACTCTGCTTTAGAAATAGGACCTCTCAATACTAATCAAATAGTTATTTATCAAAATAACAATTGAATATTTCCTCTTTTCTACATACTCAATTATATATTGCTATCATGGTTCCTATTTATTATTTAAACAACATATGCATAGTGAATAAGCAAGTGCATGAAAACTTGGACTTATACTTGTAAAAATGATAAATAGGCAAAATCTGGCAACGGTTAACTGTGAATTTTGCAATTAGAGGAACATTTATCCTCGCATTGACGAACTAAATTGTGCATAAAATGAACTTAAAGCTACCCATCTCCAGAAGCATGTTACGCTTCTCAGTGAGGTAGCAAAAAGGGCTAAGATTAACTCTTAGGTACACGGAATCAGCATGCTGACGTGCCAAATGTACATTGTCAAACAAGGTGGAAAAATCATATTGTTCCAAGAAAACAAATGCTCTATATAATTTCTATGATAATTAGTGATTGAAGCCCTTTCATATCCATTAAAAGCCTTGATTGTTACACAAAGAAATCTCATGAAAGTAAACCAAATTTCCCTGAGATCCAGGTTTTATCTTATTCCACAGAAACATTTGCTTTCAGTGTAACATGACTCTCGCTCCAGCATAAATTTCTGAGTCGCTTTCTCCAGCATCTGGTAATTGCTACTGTGTTTTTTTAAATTAGATCATTTCAATCACACGTTTCTAACAAAAGTAGCAAGGGATAAGCCTCGTATTACTAAAATCAATGCTGGATACTGCAGTTGAAGATCAATGGTTTGGCATCCTAATACTAAATAAGACCAAAAAAGAGCCAGAACTTTTTGCTTGTCAATAATTAATGAAACAAGGAGAACATATATACTATAAAGCTTCAGAAGGGAAAGTAGACTCCACAACACCTCCACGCCTTGGTGAGTCCAAAACTATAAACAGAAACTATATTTATACATTATATACAGATGCATATAAAAAGGCATCCCGGTGCACGAGCCATCCCCCGTTCACACAGGGGTGTCATCTACAGGTAAATAGATATGAATAAAGATAGTGTAAAGGGGGTCTGTATAAATGACAATCACAGAACAGATATTATGCGAACTTCATGATGCATTACATAGAAAATGATTCAATGAGCACCTAACTGAAAAATGAAAAGGTACAGCAGTGATACAACTATGTCTTACTTTTGAATATCATCACTTTGAAACATAAATTTACAAAAAAATGGACAAATAGTGAAAAGTAAGCAAAAGATCCATGTTACGGAACCAAGACAACCTATATCCTGGAACGCAATATAAAGAATCCCCCTCTCCCTGTAGGTCGCGCTGAATGCAAGTTTTTATACAGAAAATCAGAATCAGACATCTTCATATCCTTTTAAAACCCAATTTTAAGAATTTTCAAAACCCCCCCATTTATTTCATATTTTTACCTCTAACTCAAACTCTAAATTTGACTCTCATTTTTAAATACTAACCAACCAAAATATCAACTATCAGCAATCAAACTCAAAACGCATTTCAGAATGCAACATCCATATATTTCAATAGATTATCACACCCACCAAATTACAACTCAAATCCTTAAACAAAGATTGAAACAATTAACGAAGAATATGTAAGTAAAGCTGAAAATGTAACAGATTTCTTATATAGATCTGCAGAATGTACATAACATCATAACCAAAACCGAATAATACAAATAGATCATAGTCTCACAAAAATTAAAAAATCTCACAAATAACAATATCAATACAAAGATTTTTGAGAAATCTTACCTTTGAAAAGATCGATTTGTTTGCTGCTTCTTCTTACCCAGAAAATATATGCAGTTTTTTTTATTACAATACAAATAGACAGAAGAAAATATTTATTTATATAGCAGAAAGGAGGAGGTAAAAGAAAGGAAAAAGAATAAAAGGAGCATTTTATACTATTTTTATTTATGGATTCAAACAAAAAAAAGGAAAATGAGGATAACAATTTTTATTTTTAGAAAAAAAGAATAGCTAAAAAAATGAGTAGGGAAGACCAATTATTGATGATTTGTATCACTTGATTGAAGAAGACAAAAGTAATTTAAAGTATTATTATAATAATAAAACCAATTAAGGAGATTAAATTGTCAAATCACCTTTCAATATCCACAGAAAATTTGTGTTTTTAATCACTCAAATATTGAAAATTTTGATTTTCATCATTTTAAATTTTTTATTTAACATATTTAATCTTCTATTAATTACCATAGAGTATAGACAGTTATACACTTCTAAACCTATTTGTCGTGAATATTTAATTATTGATGTGTTATGCTAATTTGAATTGTTATTTTATATTTAAGAATGATATAATTTTGAAAATAATCTAAATATAATATGTTTTAATAGAAACCAAAAATACATATTATAATTAAATCAAAGTAAAATATATTTGAATTATACATGTACTTGTAATGCTTTCTTTATTTGTTGAAATATACACATATTTAGCAAGGGATATTGTATCCGCATTGTGGTCAGAGGCAATATAATTATTATGAAGGTTCGATTAAATTATCTTTATCGAAATATTATATTATTTAAATAAAATAATTGTTCTGTAGATGACTTAGTTAATTTGGAGGTGTTCTTCCATACGGATGATCTGAGATCGATCTCCCTCAATATCTAATATTTTTCGAGTCGAACCTGTTGCATAGAGTTGTCTAATGCGATTTACATTCCTGATTTAACTAATTAGATTTTCATTAAGAAACAAATGACTAATATTAGCATAATCTTCCCAAACCCAAGTTGATTACAGCTAAAATTCCTGAAACTTGACTCTTTAACCATAAATAGTTAGAAGGTCGAAGAAATCATTGCTTTAATTTGTTTCCAATCTTTGATTACTATTTGCTAACCCTTTTGATAAAGTCTCACAACCTCTTGCTAATTTTAATTTTTCAACCCCACTCTTTTCATTTTATTCTAATTACTCTTTTGATTCTTTAAAAAATTAATATTTAAGAGGGAGGTTCCACTAACAATCATCTCATAAGAAATGTCTGTGGACCATTAATTATACCAATATTTAACCAAAGTTCTTTAGTCTGGTTAGAACCATATAATATTTAGTATAAAAAAAATGTACATATTTTTAATCTTGGAGTGTTATGAAACTAATAATTGTGAATGCCCACTGTTTAAGAAATAATCATATCTTCGTAGTCTTTCTCCTAAATCTTTTTCCCTCGTAAATTTTATGGTTAATGTCATATTTATACTTTTTTTTTACATGTTTTTATGTACACTACAAGAGTTCATACAATACACACATGAGAAACATTTGAAGAATTGAAAAATACTTGGAAGAAATAAGAAAGATCTCCTCTCTTGTTTCTCTTTAATATTTTTATTTTCACCTTTTAATATATTATACTAATTTTTATGTTAATTTTACAACACGTTATATGCACGACTCTCTTACCGTTTTCTATAAATGTGTGAATCCTCGAAAAAAATCAAAGTGTGAATTGCAAGGCAATCTCCTAAAGAGACTGAGAGTGGTGTGTTTGGTATGGAGAAGATATTTTCTGTTTTTTTTTTTCAATTTCATCACGTTTGGTTGATCAAAATATTTCTCTCGAAAGATAAGCTGCTTAAAAATGAAGAAAGTGACTTCTTTAATGAAAGTAGGAAAACCAAATTTCATAAGTGACATTCCAAGTTCATTGTCCTCTCCCATACTCATCCAACATCTCTAGTCCCCACCCCTCGACCATTCCATCCCCATCACCCTTGAACCCCCACTTCCTATCTCATCTCTTCATATAGTGTTTGGCTAGATTACATATAAATATTTTTGAGATAGTATAGTTTTTTCTTGCTTACTTTATTAGAAAATAAGTAAAAAATATTTTTTCTAAATCAGATAATAACAGGTCGATTATGGATTTCATTCTTTTTGATATGGAAAATAGTAGAATCGAGTGGATCGTAGTAGGATTATCAGATTCATCTATAAGCTAAGAACAAGTATAGACAAGGAGTTAGTAATATATGATTCACTGAAATGCTGAATTACTAGGTGTAGTTAATGAAAGAATCCCTTAGCAAAGAAAAAGGATCCTCTAAATTAAGCGAGCAAAGAAATTTTTTTAATTTTCCGATAAAAAAGTGTCGCTTGACGCACTTAGGCCCTAGGTGATAGTGATTCCTTAAGATCACTAGTTGGTAGCTGACACTAATTTTATTTCAAACACAATAATCTAAACGTGCTTTAATCATATTAAATAATTGTAATAGCTCAAAACCTTTTTATAAATATTTCTACTTTGTAAACAAATCAAGCTATGCAAATATTGTATATAACAAAACATTTTCAGTTCTATTGTATACATATTTTCAACAGTAATTATAACAAATCTATAAAAACATTTTCAGTTCTAATGATCATATATTTCTTATAAATTATCATTCTTACGTTTCACCCATTAATGAATATGAAACTTAAAATATCAATATCTATTTTCACAATATTGTTTCTTCTATGAAGCCATGAACGGTAAACAAAATCTATACACTTATTAGCAGACAAAAATATCAAGGAATAATTACATTTTTTTCATCATGAAATCATGTTCACTCTAAGTAATTAGCTCTAATTTTTTCTCCAACTAAATAAAATAGACATTCACGATTTATCACAAATAATACATATATCACGATTTTTTTTTTTTTTTTTGAAAGGCTTTCTCGCAACAAAATGTGACTCAAATAATAAGGCGCGGGGAGTTTCAATTTTGTCAAAGCTTTCATAGCACGAAGCCACAGAGTGAGTTGAAGAAGGAGAAGCCATTTCTGTTAATGGGGTCAGCAAGTCCGAAACACACATGCCTCAAACTGATAATTTCTAATAAGGAACAAATATTTGTGAAAGGCACATGGTTCTCTTCTCACTTTGACCTCTTCATCACTGATGGCCTTCAATCTTGGACTTGCCATGGTATTTTTCTATTCCTAATTGTTTTGCTGTGTAATTTTTGGGGTTTTTTTTGCAGCGTCGGAGGAAGAGGTTGAAGAGAGAGCATCTCAGTGGGATCAACCCGGTTCGGAGTATATTGATTTGGCTGAAAAGTATTTAGGATTTCAACAACCTGGTTCTGCTTATGGGTTTGATGATGCTGGTACTGGGCATAAAAGGGTCAGCTTTTCTTGATTTTATTTAAACCTAGTTTATTGCACATTTTCAATTATTTGATTATTTCCTAAAGTGATAATCTTTTGAGTAATTTGTTAAAAGAACAGAATGCACCCTAAAGATGAGATTTTAGCTTAATCATGTGACGTTCAGTGGCCTTTGACTTGTTGATGAAACCCCATATTGTATTATTATTGTAAGAGATATTTATCATTTCAATGTTAATTTGAGCATGTAATAGGAACAATTGGTTCACATTTGTTGTTTTTGGTTCATGAGTTACTCGAGTTGATTTGAGACTTTGCATTAGCCTTATTAGATAAGTTGATTCCTAGGGCTGTTCAGTTTGCTCTCATTAAACACCGATCAGAAGACCTTCATACTACTCGAGCGACAATTAGGATGACAATGGGGTGGATTTGAGCCAACGGAGAGCATGGTGGGGCGGTGAACACGCTAGCAGGATGGTGCAACGAACAGGATTTGGGGGGGGGGGGGGGTGAGACAGTCATTTTTTAAATTCTTAGCAGGGCAGTTGTGAGGTGCACATTTCATATATCTATTCCAATTGACTCTTAATCTACATAGACAAGTTGGGTTTTCCTATTCTGGAAGATCTAGTCAATCAGAGTTGAAATTCAAACCCAGTACATTTGTGTTCATAATGAAGCTAAAGAGTTGGATGACTTTTTAAACTAAATTGTCAAACTTCAAAATGGCCACACAGCACTGTTGCCATCTTTAAGCGCCATAGCGCAAGAAGGTGTGCGTAATCAGCTTGGAGCCTTGACTAAAAATGTGATTTTAGCCATGTGTACTAACTCCTTAGATTGTAGTTCTTGCCTTTTAAAGTCTATTGTGGTGCTCTACTGCTTTTTAGTAACTCTAGCACATCTTTGCTTTTAATTGCTTAACGAATGTCCTAAAGAGCAAAAAAAGTTATTTAAGGTGGAGTCAATGTAATCAATATATCTTTATGGTATTATTGCAAGTTTGAAAAGCTATGATGTGCTTTCCATGTAGCCAATTATTTTCCTCTGATATTTGTAGCTCTCATGGACATTTGAGAAAGAAGGCACAAAGCTGGAATGGCGGTGGAAATGCCAACCGTCTTCTAATAGCAAAAAAACTACAGCTGATATCTTGGACTTCCTCATGGATGCAAATATTAGACTGAGTGTAATGATCTTGATTGCTGTGTCTTATTTAAAGTTACAATTTACTCCATGCACTTTTTCAGTTTACTTGAATTTTTATCAATCTGTCGTCTGAAAATCTATTCTCTTATAATCAGATGAACTTGAGTGATCAGGAACTTTTATGTATAACATGCATTACCGCCAGTGTTAATGTTTTGGCCCTGAATGTTAGGAAATCTGTTCTTAGAAATGTTGGTGGAGGATGTAGTAGTTCAGTATTGTGCCTATAATTCCCTTTCTTACTCTCTATGGATTTAGGTGGTCTGGCAATAGTTGGTTGCACTGTTGCTGCAATGATTGGTTTCCTAAGATCTGCCTCTCATTTGAGCTTGGTGCCCATTTTTATCTTGGAGCATGAAAGTGGAATCATCTTGGTCTGCAGCTTCTAGATGATAGATCACCAACAGTGGATGTACTTGGAATTTTGTTTAGTGTCATTCTTAGTGGACACTATGTTGCAATGCTTTTCCATCTTAATATGCCTAGACTTTTTACAATTATTGTGAATCTGTTCCATACGAGCGTTCTTTCTGGAGAGCTCTAAGTTCATCCCCATTATGAATATCTTGTATATAAAGAGAACAAATTGAAAACATTTTTTGTTGTAGGTGGTGTTAGCCTACCTCTCACTAGTGCAAGGAAAGGGTAGTATATACAGCGTGAATATGCGATTTACTACAATTGCTTCCTGCCTTTATACGTACCATATTTAACATGGTAAACTGAAATGTCTTCTTTCCTTTCATCTTGATTTTCTGATGTATCAGCTTTAGAAAATGTTGTTACTTCTTCCTTCCATCTAAACAGCAATCTATATGACTTCTGTTAAATCTGCTTTAGAAAATCTTCTCACCCAAGTTTCCTTCCAACTAAATGGCAATCTATATGGTTCTGCAGTGTGGTATGCTTTCACAATTATTTTTTATTTGATTGAAATGGGAACGAGTTTGTAGACAATTTCCTTTGAGATACATATTAATGATCTGTTTGTTTTATCTGAATAGCTATGTACATGGTAAAACTCACACGAGTTTATTTGATATAAATAGGATGAAGTTGTCAGTAAAACTGAGTCATTTGAGAGGATGAGGGTGGAGGCAGAAAAATGTTTAACACAAAGCGAGAAACTCAGTAAAGAGAGAGAAGAATTCGAATCTGCAATATATGCAAAGGTGCTGTTTTCAGACCAAGCACTAAGCTTTGTTTATTATTTTCACGGGTTTGTTCAGATTTATTATGATTTTGCTCTTTCGTTTAACGTTGTATATGTATCCCTAGATCTTTCTGCTACCCTTTGTTCTGGAATGATATATTTAGGCTTAGGAGCTGAACACCCCAAAAGGTTCTTCCATGATTGATCATGACCCGTGTTCCTTTTACTTCCAGTTTCTTGGAGTTCTGAACTCAAAGAAGAAAAAACTCAGAGAACTTCGGGATAAGCTCTCAAAACAAGGAACTGCTGTTGAAAAGCCAGTAGAAGAGGACGCACAATGTACGGACAGAACTGAGACCTTTGATGAGGGAAGTGATGAGGAAATAAGTGGGGAAGAGGTGGAGAAGGAAGATGTTGGCACTTCTTCATCAAAAAAGGATGATGTTGGCACTTCAAAAGATGTTCCAGCCAGAGGGGGTAGGGGTCGTGGTCGAAAGAGAAAGTAAATATCTAAGGATCACCATTTACAGCATCTTTAATCATCCTTGTTTTTTTTGCCTCTTTAGCTAACTGCTTCTAATTTTACTTTCCTTCTAATGGAGAATGACTGAATGAGGATGTATATACACTGTTTGAACTTGTGAATACTTCAATCATTTGGCTTTTGTGTTGTATTATCTCGACGCCTCCCTATTTTCCAAGGTATTTGTACTAAATTCTGTGTATAGTTTTAAGTCCAGAGCAATTTTTCTGGAATTGGGTTGCATGCTTGGAAATTTTAATGTCATTCTCACTTTTGAAGGTAAGAAAATCAGGACAAATTCTAACAAGAGGTTTATCTGAACTTCAAAAAGGTTATTGAATAATCTGTCTTCTGTGCGTGTTTACTTCTGTTATTTTTTGAATCTTATTAAGAAGAAATTTTGTCCCTATCACCGACCTCACTTGTTTTATTAGAATGTCTTTACATTACCATTAGTAGTTTTTCAAGTCTAGGTGATTAGTTTTTATGACATTAGATGGTGGTTATTTTGGTGCCTCAGATTCTTGTATTATCTTGCAGTTATATGTGATTTATATGAATAGCTGCTACTAAGACTCCCTCCATTCTTATTATATGGTATATTTAGCTTGAGAATAGAGGTTGCCCCTTACTTCAAAGCTTGTTGAAGAGTATAGATAGGTTGAGGCTCAAAGATGAGTATTGGAGTATCATGAAGCAACAATACTATCATTAACGGCATTTGTTTGACTCCATTTTTTTTTAGTATGAACCAACTATATTTTTATTTCATTTTTTCGAATATAATTGAAGCGTCACTTGCACACTAACCAAAAAAAAAACTTGCACACTAACATAATATGCTAATGTAATTCCTCTTGAAAAAGCTTTGTAATTTAACATTGACTAAACTTTATTTTGATGATCAAATTTATTTTTTCACTCATCTTTTTGTAAAATTTATCATAAATGCCTTGATTTTTTCACATATACAAAAAATAAACTACAATATAACCGCAAAAAAATACTCTTAAATTTTTTCTTACATTTTTTTTTCTTTTTCTATTCACACTTTATCCCCCCATAGTTTCACACTAAAAATGAATTTTAAAAAATGAAACAATAACAAGAAACTCAAATAATAAACCTAACTCAAATTAGTCATTCAATCAAAGAAGTGAAAAAATTCACGTGTGAGATGATCAAATATATCCCTAACTTTACCAGAAGGATCAAATATACCCTGACTTAACTAGGAAGATCTAATGTACCCTTGCATGAATTTTTTTTAACTAAAAAAAATAAAAATATTTTTTTCACTTTCATTAGACGAAAATGATATATTTGAGCTATTTGTATAACAATAAGGTTAATCCGGGTCATTTATGTAATAATAAAGTAAGTGCCTAAGTGAGTCACTTTTATCAAAAGGGATATATCAACTCTAAATTGCAAAATTAAAATATCAAATCACAACCGACTTCTTCTTTTATTTTTTGTGGAGATTTTGGGATATTTTTTTTTAATAAAAAAATAATAAAAATTCTAAACTAACACAAATCTTATGGCTTCCAAAAAAAGTGATCGCAATATGTATGACCAAATGGATACAACATATGAGGATCCAAGAAACCTTATTTTATTCAAAACAAAATATAGCCGTTACACAAAAGATCCTCCAACGGCTATCTTTCTCCTTAATCTCACCCCATGCCTCAATCTTCCTCTTTATAGCCTATTGATTGTCCATAACCATTTTCAATCACTGCAAAATTCACTCTGTTTAGTCCAAATTCCCTTCCTTTACTTCATTTTTTCTGCATATTTCTCTCAAAAAAAACAATTCAAGATGAATGATTTGATGACAAAATCTTTCACAAGCTACATTGATCTGAAGAAAGCCGCCATGAAAGATGTTGAAGCTAGTCCAGATTTGGAAATGGGTATGACCCAAATGGATCAAAATCTCACTGCTTTCTTAGAAGAAGCAGAAAAAGTGAAATTGGAGATGAATTCAATCAAGGAGATTCTTCGTCGGTTACA